>JAZGTJ010000168.1:122039-205953 GCA_036877575.1 Botia almorhae
ACTGTCTCCAGCCTCATTTGTACCTAATACAGAGTTAGAAGAGATGCCAGGGAGAAAAACTCATACATTTGATTAGTTTTTAAAATTAAACACAGATAGCTTTTCTTATTATGTTGACTGAGGTGTCTGAAGACTCATCAGATGATCTTTGTCATTTCTGTCATTTTCAGGAGCGAGATTTGTTCAAATCCTTCCAAATTCCACCGGACACCTTCTTAACATTCATGATGACTTTGGAAGATCATTATCGTACAGACGTGGCCTATCATAACAATATCCATGCAGCAGATGTTGTGCAGTCCACACATGTTCTTCTGTCCACACCTGCCCTGGAGGTCTGCATGAAAGCTCTTGACACGTACTGTATATGCGACCTTTAAACATCCATTGACCTACCAGGATATATCTGTGTTTGTTTTCAGGATGTCTTCACAGATCTTGAGATTATGGCTGCTCTGTTTGCTAGTGCTATTCATGATGTGGACCATCCAGGATTGTCCAACCAGTTTCTCATTAACACAAGTATGAGACAAATACAAACATATGGAAATTAAACATATTTCTGCACCCAGCAGGACCACAGTGTGTCATTTAATCTGTGTTCTTTCAGACTCTGACCTGGCTCTCATGTATAACGATGCCTCAGTGTTGGAGAACCATCACCTGGCGGTGGGCTTCAAGCTTCTTCAGGGGGAGAACTGTGACATCTTCCGCAACCTCAGCAAGAAACAACGACAGTCCCTGCGTCAGATGACAATAGATATGGTGAGTCGGTGAATGAGACCTTTCATTATTAAACTGAAACATTTGTACATTTTTGTCATTACTGTTTTCACAGCTAATAAATGTATTCACAAATATGTATTTGAAAATACAAATAATCCATGTATTCCACATCTTAATAAACATGAAGTCTTAAATATCCATGAATTCTAATTGTATCTACAGTATAATGCATAGTTATGCATACTTCTTAAGGTATTGGCCACTGACATGTCCAAACACATGAATTTCCTGGCTGACCTCAAGACAATGGTGGAAACGAAAAAAGTCACCAGTTTAGGAGTCTTGCTGCTGGACAACTACTCAGACCGAATACAGGTACTGCAGGTCTCAGTTTCACCAAACAAAGCCAGTATTAATATTAGTAGTAGTAATATGTATTAGTAATAATATGCAAAACAACATAAATGCAGCATTGTTGACTGATCAATCATACAATCATGCTCATAAGCTAATCATATATATATATGTGATTATATATATCATAAATAGATATGTGAAAAACAGTCAGCATTACTAATCGACTATTGTGTTGGATAACTAGTCATGTGGATCCCGCATTAGCTTTGTAGATGGTTTCAGATGTTATAATCATTTGGCCTCCGTTTTTCAAGGTGCTTCAAAACATGATGCACTGCGCCGACCTCAGCAACCCCACCAAACCTCTGGAGCTGTACCGACAGTGGACCAATCGCATCATGGTGGAGCTCTTCAGTCAGGGTGACCGCGAGCGTGACAAGGGCATAGAAATCAGCCCCATGTGCGACAAACACACTGCCTCTGTAGAAAAAACTCAGGTATGCTGTGATGATGATGTCATTATGTCTCCTTAATACATATGCTTTCTGTGTGTTTGATTATCATCTCTGTACATCTGAAGGTGGGATTCATCGATTACATCGTCCACCCTCTGTGGGAGACATGGGCTGATCTGGTCCATCCAGACGCTCAGGACATTTTAGATACTTTAGAGGACAATCGCGAATGGTACCAGAGCATGATTCCACGCAGCCCTTCTCCCACCCCTGATGAGCAGGACTCACGGGCAACAGTTTGCATCGGGGGCTCAGTAGGAGAAAAGTTCCAGTTTGATCTGACTCTTGAGGAAGAGGATGGAGAGTTAGAGGTTGACGAGGAGAACACCAGTACAGAAAGATCAAGGACTATGAACGCCAAGCATTCAGTAACGTCCCAGAGCCTCACTGTTGGAATCACTCCCACTTTAGCTAGCAGTGAAAGACAACTGGACCAAGAAATGACCAGTGTGTCCATCCTGCCATTGGAAACTTAACATGATCCGGTTCTACCAGAGCTGCTTAGTTTGTGTTGCATAGTCACAGTTGTGAAGTTTCTGGTTTAGCAGAAGCTGGTAGGTATGTCAACTATCCACTACCAAATCTGAAGCAGTTTTGTCATATGAACGCCAGCTTTTTAAATAACTGAACCCAAAAAACCCTGTGTAAAAACACAAATTTTAGCAAATGATTGAGGAGGAACATGATGATGAATGTTTTTGTGGCCTCGTTTGAGAATCACACAGAGAAACGTGTTGTCTTCCTTTGACCATGCCAACTGCAGAGGAAAGCTGATGTTCTTATGATGTAAACTTTTTCATCAGACTTTAGAATATTTATTATCTTGAAACTTTTTTAAGTTTAAATAACTTAATGCTTTTGCTTTTTTTGCCTTTGCCACTGACAAATAACACAGATGAATGAAAAAGGACAGTCGTTACAATATATTTAATGCATTAGCGATAAGATTGTGACAGTAACAACCTCAGGTTAAGAGTAATTTCATGTAGCAAGACATTAAAGGGCAGTCACTAAACTATGTTTAAATAGATGGTTCACCAAAAAATACATTTGCTTCATCATTTACTCACACTCATGTAAAAAAAAAACACAAAACACGGTATTCTTATGTTCATAATATAAGTATGTTCAGTATAAGTATGTTCATAACCGAACAACAGTGGCACCCATTGAATCACTGTCTCAAAATATCAAATTCTCTGTTCCACAAAGAGGAAAATATTACATAGACTTGGAATGGCATGAGGATGAGTTGTGTAACTACCCCTTTAAAACCTTAAATAAGTTAAAAAAGAAAAAGTATAAAAAGGAAATATAAAAAACTGTCAAATATTTGCCCACCAAATGGAGAATCCCTTTACACTTTTTACTGAAACACCTTTATACCTCTTGACAAATTAGCACTATGTAGACATACTGATTATATAAATATAAGCAGGGTTGATTTAGCGTCAGTACAGATTTATGAACAAACACCACATGGTCTTTGTGGAGCCTTTTGTTTGCATATTGCATCTCAGCTTCCCCACAATTGCACTTAGGACTGAATCAGTATTTTTATTCTGATTCTCACTGATGTCAAATCCAGACTGGCTGCCTCTTTCGGGTGCTATCAAAAAAGCTGAAGTGGATCTGAGACTTAGTTTCAGTCCATCCGCAGATGGATTTATACATTAACCCCAGATCAGTACAGTCAACCCTTACTCTAAGATAAAGGGCTTTACCAATGGAACCTTTAGTTTCTGCTCTGAGGTTATCATCTTTAGATAGTTGTTCTTTAAAATGTTCCTCAAATATAAAAATGTTCTAGATCTGGATATATACAGACAGAGACAGAGATGCGATAAAAAGATAGAGAAGTCTTAAAGATGTGTGTAAATTTTTTGATGTGTTCGGTTATCCCAGTTTAATTTGGAGAGGCATGCTTAGGCACTCTGGATACATTTTCTGAGCCAGTCACCTGAGCCTTAGATGTCATGTGACTAATTACCCTTGAGCCTCAGGGTATCATGGCAATGCTGACTGGCTGATGGCATCTGTGACATTAAAAACAGGACACACACACACTTGTTTCTATGCCTTATGGGGACTTTCCATAGACATAATAACTGTACAAACTGTATATTCTATCCCCTAACTCTGACACTATCTATAAACCCAACCCTCACAGAAACCTTTCTGCTTTTTTCCATTTTAAAAAAGCAACATTTAGTACGTTTCATAATCAGTTTCCCTCATGGAGACCGCTGGCTTGTCCCCACAATGTAGGTGTGTGTGACTTTTACCATCCTCGTGGGGACGTGTGATCTCCACAGTGGTAGAAAAACATGTACACACACACACATATATATATATATATCTCGCTGAGAGCTGAGAGTTTTTTTGAAGCAGGAATCTCTTTGACAGACCAATGACAGACAGGGTGCTGAGGAGACAGTTACACACTTCACTTTTGATATGTAAAGAATATGAAAATGATCCATAGTATTTTATAACACATTCTCTTCTAAAGAGCAACAGTCATGTGCAGTGAGTGGGGAGATGAAGTCAAAGTTTACAATCCCTTCAGCTTTGATACTTAATGCTAAAAGTGCCACATAACCCAGTAAGCTTGGCCACACTCATTCTCTGGGATCGGCCAGGGTAGATATGCGAGCATACAGCCTTAAACTACATCCCTTTAGTGTCAGTGTCCTTACAGTGGAGACTGTGAAACATTTATTGTGTCTAAAAACAAATTCTGTTGAATGGTAATAACTCAATTGTGTCCTTTTGTCTGTAATATTGTGCTAAATACTCTATATGTTTATATTACTGACATTGTCAAAAGTGTTTGTTTACAGGTTGAGGCCACGTAGGTTTCATATAAGAGTGGTTTATCATCTTGTGTGTTTGTGCCTCCTTTTGTTCTTCACTGTTAGAGCCAAAAATAGTCAATTCTTGTTCTGAATTGCCAATAAATTATATAAAACCATTGTCCTTGTGTATGGATGTGTGTTTACTTGAATGATCATAAATAAAATAGGTTGTCAATAATGGGTGAAAGAATGAAGAATGTCTGCTATGAACCTCAAAATGAGTGCAAATATAGCACTCATTCGAAAGGCCCACAGAAAGGTTTGACAAATGCAATTTCCATTTCCTTTTGAAACAGGAAGTTAGAGATGAATATATTAAAAATATAATATAAATATATTATATTTGTAAAATATAAATGTATATATGTATTAAAATTTTGGAGCATAAAGTCATCCCAACAAATGAATACACTAGCAAGTTACTGGTCTCATTATTTGATAAGGTGCTTTTGGCGCCACCTAGTGTTCAAGTCTTGTAAATCTTACAGTAGTCTGAACAAGACTGCACATAATTTGTTATACATTACATTATTATTTATTAATATTTAACATTTTATTAAGCTTGTATACTATTAATGTCATTTTTACTACAATAAAATACAATTAAACCCCATAATCATTTATACTTTTCAGCAGTTAAACTAAGGTATTTTGGAAGAAGCTACAGTGAATTTATATAAGGAACAACACTGGTTACACATCAGTGTGGCGCAAAAGCCAATGACCTGCACTACTCATGTAAACAAATCCCTGTTCCATCTGGTCATTTTCTACAACCGTTTATTAATTAATTAATTATGGAGAGACCGAAGCGCGGCTGCTAAATAATGAATAATGTTGGTTTTAAAGCGCCTTGAATATTTTACGTCCTGTGGGAGGGATTGCATTCGTATTAGTTCTTTGAAGCGTCAATCACAGCTGCCCTGATCCCGCCCCCTCTTTGCGTCACACGTCTTTCAAGTGACGTCAATGTGTCTGCAGGTGTTGGAAGAGGCGCAGTATTGGAGTAAGTGACGCTTAAAACGGCTTTTACGGTAAGACCGCATCTGTAATATGCCTTTTTAAATAGTATGCGCTAATTGCATCGGAGTATGTGCTGTATGCGCGTGTTTTTCACGGAGAACGCGGAGAAAATGAGCTGATGGCAGAAAGAATAACCTTCATTTGACATGGACATCGCGCATCCTATGCTTCTATTTTTACTCCCCATGAAAGGCAGATCTTTCACATAGCATTTAACCCATTGGCATGTCATTGCGCATATTCAAATGATGGTTTCCCTTTTTATATTTTATTTATAAAAAAGGAGAATATCCATCGTATTCTTTAGCATCATCTCGAGATGGTGAATCAGGTGAAAATATCTTCCGCAGCAGTGTTGCGCGTACATGTGCCGTTTCCTATTATGTAAGGATGCTCGGATCTCTTACTGGTTTATACGTTTCCTTCAAAGAATTTCATATACGATATTATACGCTGTATTATATATTATACTGTAGTCTACTATAATATACTGTACTGTAGTATTGATTCAATTTATTGAGTCTCAAACCATTTCAAAGAACCTCATAATCTGCACATCTTGGATGATGATTTTAGATGTTTAGCAATAATCCCATTTATGGCTCTAGTCTTAAGTGATTTTTCCTCTATCATTTAACAAAAATGCTTGTTTTGAACCATCTCTTTTATCCCCCTGATAAACCACAATAACGGTTTATGTTTTATTTTCTCCTGAAATTGCATTAAAAATGATTTTAAAACAAATCAGTAAGACAGTTGTTGGACAAAGCAGCATTAAGTGCATAGTGTCCAGGGCTGTCAGTGTTGATTACCGGGACCTTTGCATTATTGAGGATTCAAGTGTAAAGGAGGTGAAAAGCAGAGTCTGAGCTTTTGTCGTATTGCTTCTAAAGCATCTTTTTCAATGTTATAACCACAAAGATGCGCTCAATCGACCCCAAGGCAATCCGGCATCTGTTTTTGTTGGGCTGAGAGAGTTGCCTCTATTTTTAGTCAGCTGGTCCCCCTGTTATCAGGAGAGATGCTGACTTTTGGATGCTTTGGTGTTCTGCAGATCATTTCGGCACACCAGACATGTGCTGAATTAAAGATCAGTTTCCAGGGTCCCCTGAGGAAAAGCTTCATTCTGCTTGTGTGCTGGGTTAAAAAGTTATTTGAATTGTGATGATTAGACAAGCTTTAGTTGAAACGAATGCAACATAAGATTTTTGTGCTGTATTTAACAGAGTGGAAATGTGTTGTTGTCTCTAAAATTATCCAATCCGTTCTCTTCTGACTTCAAGTGTAGCTAATGATCAGGTTCCCTTCTCATTTGCCAGCATCTCCTATACCTCTATTTGCATTTAGTTTTTGCCTCAGTATTGGAAAGGTTTAATAAAGACGTTGTTTGATAAAAACGTTGAACGTTTTTTTAGTAAGAATGTTTATTCTTAAGAAGATATAAATAGATTTTTAATTTTTGAAAAGAATCTACTTTGTTGTTGTCACACTGCATCATTGAAATACAGTGGTTGTATTTTTCTCCGGTATTGTGTAAAAAGATCATAACATTTGACATTCCAATCTAATAATCAAATGAAATCAAGAAAGATACAGCATCAGATATTTCTCCTGGTGTATTTACATTGGAAATGGAAGTTCCAGTCAAGCACGTTGCGTTGTGGAAGAAAATATCCGGTGCAGTGTGCTCTGTTATACTTCATCCATTTTGGTTATAAATATAGTTAATTTGGGTATTCCATACATATAGAAAATGTGCATACTGTGCACAGTATGCATACGATATGCCACAGAAATAGTAAGAATATCTGTTTATATATGTATGTATATTCCTCATGTGACATATATACCTATCCTATTGCTTAAGAGTGTAAACATTCTGAAGCTGGAATGGCCTCTGTTGGCTGAAACTGAGCAAATGTTCCTATAAACTATTTGAGACAGCCTGATTAGAATCAAACGTCTACCCTTGTCAATGTGAAACGCTTCCACGGCGTTTTAGCCCTTCAGCATTTTCCTTCTTTTATAGAAAAAATAGTCTTCCAGACATCCGTAAGATCTGATCTTTGCTATGTGCTTGATCCAAATCTGTTTCTCTGTGCTTTGCCAAGTCATCATGATTGGTATAGCGTGCAAGTTCATGTTACATTTGTCGTTCAACCCTAACGTCCTTCCCTGCTCACCTTTAACATCCTGTTCAGTTATTTGTCTTTTTGAAACAATTCTGCAGTAACCATTACAATGATGACAACAGCTTGTTCTTATATGTTCAACATGTTATTATAACCAAGAAATAATGTTAATGCGACATCTAAAAAACAGAAATTTTGAATGTTGCTGGAACATTCAAAACAACATTTTTAATGTTTCTGTTATTTAATGGAAACAATAGGGAAACGTTCTTACAACCTAAAACTGTTAGCTGGGATGCTATTTGGCTAATTTAGTAAAGCTGAAAATGACCATGTTTAATTTTCAGAGGGTCCTGTACCAAATATTACTCTGACTCCAAAAGCAAAAGCATTCAGTCTTTAGAAGGAAAGGAATTTTTTTCCTGACTGTTGTTTTAGTAGGTGTCAACTCTAATGCTGCTGTTTGGTCCCAGGTCTCAAGGGATAAGTGACAGACAGAGTTATGATTCCCCAGTCAGATGTGTCAGAGAAGAAAAATCCATAGTGAATGTGGATACACATTCAATTTGAAACAGTGTCTGTGGTTATTGTAGCTATGTAGCAAGCTTCCATCACTACATCACAGTGGCTCTGCTACAAAACCCAGTGAGCTACATTTCTGTCTACTGCCTACACAGGCAGCACCTAAATGTTACTTTAATAATACCTAATAAGTTACCTTATAAGTGACTCGTTTTTATTTTTAATACCTAAAAGAAAATTACCTAATAAGTGACTGATATTAAACGCCCTAAATAGGCAGCATCATAAAAATAGACCTTCCTTGTTTCGCCAGACCAAACTACCTGCCCTACTCACATTTAACATACTAGCCTGATCTTGCTTTGGCCTCTTTTGCAGACAGTTTTGTTGGCAGAACAAAAATAAACAAATATACAGACATATACAATATCAATACAAGTGAAATTTTACAATTCTATATACTATTATTAGAATACAATTCTATTAATCTATTGTTAATTTCACATCATTCTTTCAAAGGGCTCATACAATTTTTCACGACAAGTAAAGAAAGAAACAATCAAAGAAACAATCAATAAAATAAATTAAAACAAAATATTAAATATATATAAATGCATTTAAGCAGTGCTTTGGATTTAGAGAAGTAGTGATGTCCAATTTGTAAAATATTTTTAATGAACTGGTTAATCCAGATCACAAAACCAGTCAGAATTAATCTTTCTATCTATCATTCAGACAACTATGTGACAAAGAATAAGTAAAAAAGACTTAAATATTGTTATATATTGGCCTGACACAAAGCTTTTAGGTGGCTTTAGAAAACTGAGTAAATCGAGTATATGGACCAATTATATTATATTTTAAGGGGTTATGCATCCTTTTTCAAAGCTTCAGTGCCCCGTTTATTGCAAATACACAGACGAAAGCAACAAGTATATTCTTCAAAATGTCTCCATTAGGTCAAGTTATAAGGTTTATTAGCTGATGCTAATAATCTCAAAATGCCAAATATTGGCTAGTCAATATATTGATGTGTCATTAGAAAGGATATTCCTAATCACAATATTAATCTACAAATAACCTCACTTTCTCTATACCCTGTAGATGGCTTCAGCTACAGACAACCGTTATGGACAAAAAGAGTCTTCCGATCAGAACTTTGATTACATGTTCAAAATCCTGATCATCGGGAACAGCAGTGTCGGGAAGACCAGCTTTCTGTTTCGTTACGCCGACGACTCTTTCACGCCAGCATTCGTGAGCACGGTGGGCATCGACTTTAAAGTGAAGACCATCTACAGGAACGACAAGAGGATAAAGCTGCAGATATGGGTAAGAAATAATTTCTCAACGTTATTATTATATTTCATAATAATGAAATGTTTATTTGTTACATGTCCCTGCCAGTTGAAGGGTTTGTTTGTGGTCAATTGAAACCAGTTCATTACTTTTCAGTCTTAGCTTTATAGTGGACAATCAATTGAGTTTATACTGCTGTCTAAATCCACCCTTTATTGATATTGATCATCACATTTACGACTCAGAAATTTCCGGCCCAGATTTTACATTGGGCATCAATTAGCATTAAGTAAACAAAAATTTATGCTGGAAATGCACACAGATCTATTGCCAAAATCAATGAAAAAGCAACACTGCAGAAAAATTAATTAAATTTAATATTTTTAAACAACCAATGAATTGTATGAAACTGGTGTACTTTAATCTCTACAATGTCAGTGGCCAGTATAGTTTTAGGTTTTCTCATGCGTTGTATAAGTAACCAATCAGAATAGCCTATGATGTAACAGAACCCCTCCCCCCAATGCCTTAAAGTTCCCTGTGGTTATAAATGACCCTCCCCCACCCCACAGGGCAGCACAGACTCAAACAGATACACACACACCAGAGAAAGGCGCTTTCTTGATTTAACATGGATAATATATGCTGTTCTGAGTCATTTAATACAGATGTAAATATGTGGCTATGGTTAGTAAGGAATACTAGCTTAATAATGTATAATACTGTGCAGAATGTACTATGTAAGTGCATGATACAATGATAAATGCTTTCAGTAAATAAATCCAGTTAACACATCCTCATCACATTGCACAAATTAGCGAGGGCCGTCTAGTAGTTGTCTTGTAAACAATTCATTTCATTTTTAATTCATTCAGTTCACTGAAATGAGTCAAGCAATAAATGTCAAAAATTGCAGGTATTACTCACAGTTCATTCTTTACAGTGCTTATGGAAGGGTAGACAAGCACATTGCATTGCTTTGTGGGATACAGTATTCCATGCAGTCCGTACTGCACATTTTGGCAAATGTAGTTGGTGCGTACCAAAAATTGCAGCACTGTGTTTGACATTTAGGCTTAACATAATAGCGTCAGATTTATATTTTCAGGACTGAAAAAGCACGGTTGTTAAAAAAAAAAAAATATATATATAAATATATAAATATTCAAGATTTCATTTATTCAAATTAAAAGGACACCCCCAGATGTCCCCCTTCAATTTTTCAACCTTAATTTCCCAACCTAAAAAAGAGACCAAAATAATAAAACCATGAATTTCACAATTTGAGTTTTAAGGAGGTAAAATCATAAAAAAGTTAAATACTGTAAAATTAAGAGCAAACAAATTCAACATCATGAATTCTGCATACTCTGTAGTCAGTTAAGATGATTCAGAAACAGTGTAACAGAGATCAGAAACACTGCGGCATATTGCTGAAAAGATGCTGATGTATTATTGTGGAATCAGACTCCAGAGACAAAAATAGACTTCCAGTCTCCATCCCAGATCTTTTGGTATATTAATAGATCTGTCAGTAGACGCAGTGGTGGAAAGCCAATACGACCTCATAAAGCCTCCACTCGAATGAGAGTTTACATTGAGTGTCAGTGAGGAATTTGGGCTATTGATTTCTCAAGTTATCCTGATATATTTAGCAGCGTTGCATGAAGAAGGTCCTTGTCTACAGGGACACTCACCATTCTATCAGCCTAATTTTTATTTCAGAAAACCTTCAGTGGTTAAATCTGCAGGAGTTTAAATATTATTGAGAACATGTTTGAAGGTTTAATGAGAGGCTATTAAAATTAGCTTCAGCTTTTGGCTGTCGTTCTACACACACAAAGTCACAAACTTTAAAAGGGGCAAACCCCTACAAAATAATTTGTTTACAGACATGAATAATACCTTAAATCATACCAGTTGTTCAGGAGAAGTGACCAATATAGGATTTATTCATCTTTGTTGAAGTTAGTTAATACAAATACATTAGTTCATTGTTTGTTCATGTTTGTTCAGCTAAGGTTAATAAAGATTAACAAAAGATGTATTGTTCATTACCAGTTAATTTTAACCAATATAGTTAACTAATGATAACAAATGGAACCTTATTGTAAACCAGCATGTGCATAGCAGTGCAGAGGTCTTGGCTTAAAATGTATATTTTAAATGATCTATAAGACCCTTTGGATGAGAGTGCCTGATAAATGCGTACATTTAAATTATCTATTTATCTATTATCTATTTCTATTATCTAGGAAGAAATACACACAAAAATACCCTGCAACCCACGCTGTGTCTACATGGAGGTGGTTAATTGTATATATTTCTTACCAGGCAATTGTAAAAAATACAACAATAGTGAGAATACCATTAATACAGTTTTGTTTTGCGTCTCTATGAGGGGCTGTAGTTTGTTGTCAGGCCATAGACAAGCTCTTGCTCAGATTACTGCATATAGCTGCGGGACTCTAATGGTTAAACTGAGTGTGTTCATAATTAACAGGCTCATTTCTCTGGTGCAGTGATGCAGAGATCAGTCCCTTTACAATTCTCTGAATGCTTACACTGGCTCTCATATTGTGTTTCATGATAGGAGGAGCCCAAAACTGAAACCATTGTTAAATCCTGTTCTCCTGGTTGTGTGAAAAGAAAATGAAGGACTTTTCAGGACTAAAAAGTATTTGCTCCTTAATAAAAACTTAAGACAAAATGTAATTGTCTTTAATGTAATTTAATTTAATGTCTTTAATGTAATTGGAAATTAGTTTTGTGTAGTTTTGTGTAATAATTGTATTTACAAAATCATAATTATGTTTAAGAACTTTAATACTACTAAATAAAAAGCATTTGAGGCAATGGTTGAAGCAAAGGCTGTTTGAAACTGCTAAAATGTAATAATATAAATAAGCTATGAATATTTTAATGTGTAAATATTACTTTGGTCACTACTACGTAATGTTTATACTTACATTTGGTTTATTTCATAGTGTTGTTAAAATGGTGTTCTATTATATAGCAGTATTGAAGACAGTAAGGAAATTTTATTAGTTGCTATTAATAGGCGTGACTTAAAACATTATATATTGAGGATGCTGGCAGTAATTTTGAAACGGACACAAGATACCTTTATACGTGTCATAAGAACCGAAACCAAGCAAGGTTAAGGACGGATTCCAGTAAATGATGTGTGTTTATTTTCAACATAAAAGGTTTTGGTTTGGTCCAGATTGGATCTGTTAGTCCAGTTCATCTCATGGCTTCCTGGCTATTCCTCAACAGGACACAGCAGGGCAGGAGCGCTACAGAACCATCACTACTGCCTACTACCGCGGGGCCATGGGCTTCATCCTCATGTATGACATCACCAACGAGGAGTCTTTTGCTGCAGTGCAGGACTGGTGAGGCAACAAAATATGTCTTTCTGCAGCCAAGAAGGGCTTCTTAAAGTTTGAGATAGAAAGGGAAACCTTTATTTATTCCTGACTGATCTTCTACAGGTCCACACAGATTAAGACATACTCATGGGATAATGCCCAGGTGCTTCTGGTAGGCAACAAGTGTGATATGGACGATGAGAGGGTGGTGGCCTCTGAGAGGGGCCGACAGCTGTCTGAGCACCTCGGTAGGTTTTCTGTACTCTGTAATGTTTTCTGTAGGCTTTCCATTGTATGGTAACTGTAGTTACATACAATAGTTTTCATAGAAAACATATTAGAGCTGTATTGAGCTATGTTCCAAACCTTTATGAGATGACTGGCTGCTTTCTGAGGCATCCTAGCTGAAATTAAATTCCTTTAAAGTTGGAGTAAGTGATTTCTGAGAAACGCTGTTGATAATTGAAATTTGCACCCAAACAAACACACCGCTCAGCCATTGCTCCGCCCTCAGAATAATGACTATAATTGGCTATGAGAGTGTTTTGGTACTGTGGTGATTGGTGCTATGTGTAAACCATTTCTTCAAGATGCACAAAGCAGACATCAAACACATTTTCACAAAATTGTTTGTTTGGATGCTGATTTAAGGTTTCAGCAGAGATTCTCAGAAATTGCTTACTGCACCTTTAAAGTGACCAATTTGACCATCATACAAATATTGTCATGCTAAGCAGATAAAACAACTCTTTATCTTGAGTTTCAGCATGTTTTTAAGATAACCCTATACTCCAATGAACATAAATATTGGTACAATAGCCATTTTACTTTTTAAATTGATCATATTTGGTATGACGTGGTTGTCTACCATCTCTACTAAATGGTTGTCTGTATTTATTCATCAAGCTCATGATGCATTATGGGATTGCCTTCTGAAAAGATATGTGCGAGGCTGCTTTAGAATTAGCCCAAAGGTGGAAACTGTCAAGAGCGTTTCTATGATGTCTTCAAATGCTAACATAGGCAGCCTACTAGTTTATTGGAACAGAACTTGGTTTTAACTTGGTTAAAACCAAGGGGCAGTTGTGGCCTACTGGTTAGTGAGTTGGACTTGTAATCAGAAGGTTGCTGGTTCGATTCCAGCACTGGGGGGTTGCAACTGAAGTGCCCTTGAGCAAGGCACCTAACTCCCAGTTGCTCCCCGGGCGCAGTAATGTGCTGCCCACTGCTCCGGGTGTGTGCGTGTTCACGACTTGCAGTGTGTGTTCACTCCTCACCAGTGATGGGTTAAATGCAGAGGTCACATCTCGGGTATGGGTTACCATATCTGACAAATAGGTCACTTGCACTTTCATGGTTTTTCCTCAGGTTTTGAGTTTTTTGAGGCCAGCGCCAAGGACAACATTAACGTTAAACAAACCTTTGAGCGTCTGGTGGACATAATCTGTGAGAAGATGTCAGAGAGCCTGGATGCTGGCGATCCTGCAGTAACAGGAGCCAAACAAGGACCCCAGCTCACGGAGCAGCCCGCCGCTCCGCACCAGGACTGTGCTTGCTGAGAAAGATCCAGCTCTATCTGCACTGCCTTGCACCTACACAAAAAAAACAAGTTTAGGTATTTAAAAAAGAACAAGAAACATAAAACCCTCAATTTTTCCTTAGGCTACTGTCTGCTCCGGCCATGTCCCTAGTCCCTCCTAGGATTGCCCACTTAGCTCCTCCTCACCGCTGAACTCTAGGAATTTTGACATCCCAAGCTTTAAAATTATTTTATCCAATGTGCAATTCATCAAATTTTAAAAGAAAGCCATAGTACCCGTTTAGGGGTTTGAATTAGGCTTGAAATTTTAAAGGGTTTAAGCCCATGTTGACTTGAAATCTTTATGATTAGGCCTAAGTTTAAATTTAAAGGGATTGTGATTTGGCTGAAGTTTAGTTTAAATTAGTTTAGGCCGAAATAAGGTCAGACTTTATTTCTTTATAACACAGATTTTTTTGTGTTTACAATCTGTTACTTCATACTTTTTCTTTCTTTTTTTTCTTTTTTCTTTATCATTTTTTCCTCTTCATTGTCCTTAAATTATTTATGAACAAATATAAAAGAGTAATGGGATAAGATTTCTGTATATTTATTCCAATTATGTACGTAATAAATACAGTGCAGTATTTAAATAATACAGTTAGAGATAATCTAAAATGTTTTAAGATTTTTTTTTAAATGACAAATTCACAAAACATAAAAAATAGCTCGAGTCAATTAATGCTGTTTTCATGGTAACTTTGCAGTGCTTTTCACAAACCTTCCTTGCTTATTTGTATTTGTGACGTATCAATTGTTCACTGCCTTGCCTCATGTAATTTCAGTTCAGAGACTGAAACCCAAATATCATACACAAACATTCCTTAATGTAAATTGCATGTAAGGAAATTAAGCCATTTAGGCAAATAGTGGTAGGGTTCCTTTCTAACAGCTTGGTTAGGTCTAGTCAAGTGTATTTTGTCAGAATTTGATTTATTTTGTGCACATGCTGTTGCTTTAATCATTGTAGCAGCAAAGCCATACAATTGTACCAGGTAATATCAACAATACTCTAATTATTATTATTATATACTCTTTCTCTCAACATTTAGCAAACATTACTAAGATTTGACTAGCATTTCCCATGATGACTCTCTAGATTGACGTGTACTGTGAAAGACTACGTGGCTCTGTTTAATATCAGGCGTGCAACTATAATGCAAAAAGTGCAAAAAAAAAGCCCTTGAGTATTAACGTTTACACGTGTAAGATCTTCCCAAATTATTCCAGTATAGTTTCTTTGCTATTCTGTCTTTCTTTCTTGAAACCTTACTGTAAATACTTTTGAGTCTTTGGTTTTATGTGTGGACTGTTTTGTATCAATCCTGGGCTTAAAAAAACAAGAGATAGAAAGAAAAAAC
Source organism: Botia almorhae (assembly GCA_036877575.1). Lineage (NCBI taxonomy): Eukaryota > Metazoa > Chordata > Actinopteri > Cypriniformes > Botiidae > Botia > Botia almorhae. Next base: position 137,786 of record JAZGTJ010000168.1, read on the forward strand.
AACAAAGAATATAAAGGATGTTCTTTACCTGCTGTTGTGTATGCCTGCTTGTGTATGAATGTGTCACTTTATTACAGAGCAATATTGAAGAAAATACATTTTCACGTTACAGATTACTCATCACTCTGATAACATAAAGCATTTTTATGTAGTATGTAATGGAAATGTGGTTTAAAAAATGTGGTTTAAATACTGGTTAAGAAGTTTAATTGTAAACCAAGGGGGAAGAATATCACATCATGTGGAGGCAGGTTTTCTGAAATTTAAAAGCCTGAATGAATTTGTCTGATCAAATTAGTTGAAAATCACCTGAAAAGTAATTGATGTAGATATCAGAACAGTGAAAGATGGGCTTGAATCTATGTCATCATCACAGGCCACACTGTAACATAGCCTCTCCACAATCAGATCAGTTTATCATGTATAAGATCTAAAGTTTTTTCTCCATTTCCTCCATTTTTATTTTTTTATTTCTATGTGTGCTGATTCATACTTTTTTATTGTTTTTGGTTTGTTTTTCTGATATCAGAGTGTAACGTACAAGGAAAAAACACTAATATGCAGTAGTAAATGTACTGTATTTACAATAAGGGGTTTGATGTCAAAGTGTTCAGTGGTGAAATTTACCAAATCAAATGTCTATGTTGTGAAAATGACCGAAATTATAAAAATAAAGGTTTGTGCTGTTTACTTGAGACTGGCTGTTTTATTGTTTCTGTTTCTTTTGATGGTTTTGTTCAGTACTGCCCTAACATCTAATATGAATCAATTACAATAGCATACATTATAAAACAACCGCTAGAGGGAACTAAAGGTTATACATTTAGTTTCTAAAGCTGACCTAAAAATAGCAGTACTCCCTCTGGGAAATGTGCAGATGAGGCTGATTCAGCTGTTGTCATGGAAACGCCGGCCTTGTAAGCATAAGGCTAGAGAACATCACTGACGGTCTGGAAGAAGAAACGTGACAATGTTTAACGTCGTCAAAACGGACACATTTTAAATGTATTATTGTGGATAATTTTATAATGCTGACACTGACAGTTATCACGTTTTCGTTAAATACATTTAAAACCATATACATCATATGGATTAGGTTTCCTCCAAAAACATTACAAAAAATTCAAACAAAATCTTTTTATGTTTTCACAGAGAATGTTTATTTATATCTTTAACTCGTTTCATCTCAAAACTACAGTTTCACAAAGTGATCAACGATGGTGCAGCCATCGTTAATGCAATGTAAATATATGCTTTTTGAATTTATTTTTGTTTTGCGGCAAATGAATCCTCACAAACACAATAACAGTAATTGCAATATTTAACAAAAATCTTTCATTCACAAGTGCATTATACACAAGTCAAGTTACACCGTAGTTGCATACAGCACAAACAAAAATAATAAAACAGCAAATGTGAAAGTGAACCAAAACATAAGTGAACAGAAAATGAAAATAGTTCAGAGAAAATGGAACAGCATCTTTACATCACGATTTGTCTAAATTAAAATCTTTGAAGGGTTCCCGTATGTCATTTCAAATTAAACTTACTCTTTTAGATGACTATCAAACTGCAAAAGTAGATGACATATAATCTGATCACATGATCAAGGTTCTGTGTTGTTTATCCAAGGTCTTTACAAACAAATTTACTGCAAAACACATTTTAAAAACACTAATCTGTCAGTTTGATGCATGAGTTTAAACTTTTCAAAGAGGCTCTAACAAAGAAAACCAAACCTTAAGATGTAAATGTGTGACCGTCAAGAGACCCAAAGAGGTGCTCTGTGACAGTAGTAAAACTCTAACACATCAGACCCTGTTCTACAGCTAGTGTTGGTTTTTGACACCTTGTGGTTTTCCAGGCTTTTTGTCTTGTTGCTGTCCTCGACCAGTGCCAGGCATACCTCTGCCACGACCTCCAAAAACACCTTAAAGACCAGAAGAGTTTGTCAGTATTCTGTGTGCATGTAAAAAATGTGCCCTCAACATTTAACAGAATGTGACATTTTTTAGATTTTTGATACAGTACAGGGCTGGGTTCAAATACATCATACCTCTTCCAGCTCCGCCTCCTCTTCCAGGTCCTGCTCCTCTGCCCTTTCCTTGTGGCTTGTTCTGCTGCATTCCACCTCGGCCACGCCCCTTCGACACTACTTCCTCTTTCACCATATCTATGATTTCATCAGGGATTCTTAAGTATTTAATAGTGCTTCCTCTGATGTAACATTCTGGCATCCTCCAAAACTTATCTCCATCCTGTAAAACATAAGCATATGACATCATTTACATTTAGACTTAAATCCTGTGACCTCTCAATAGTGTCTTCAATAATGTTTAAAATATTATGCTGGACCTCTCTAGGATCATGCTTTATTTACCCGTGAGGTGCAAATAACTTCTCTCAAATTGATGTTCATCCAGTTGTCACAGCTGACCAAATGGCCATTGTATGTCTCACCATTCTTCAGCTCCACCAGCTGGAAACAAAAGCAGGCCGACTAAAAACCCAGAAAGCTAAGAAATGTATAATTCCTTTGATTTTTGGTGTTAGCTGGTATTAATTTCCCTAACAATAAATACTGTGGCAGTACAGTTATGACATCACATGTTAATACAGTACAAAAATGACCACTCACATTTCTTCATTGCAATTTAAAACTCAATAAGAAATTGAAAACCGCCAACGGGTTCCTCCATCAGCAATCAAATCATAACCATGGTATAATAAACACTGACACACATTATGAGTATTTATTTTAATATATAAGCAGGTCATACTCACCATCGGGTGGTTCTGCGCTGTCTTCAGTAAAGATAACGGGAGCTGGAAAACAAAGACAATTTTAAACGAACCAGTACACCACATGGAACAACACACGTGATTCTGAAACTGATGCCGGTGATTTACGGTCTACAAATAAGCACAATGAATTTATTAAAATTATCTACTGATCGTCTTGTGTTTGCAAAGGTGTATACCGCCCTTCACATAATTTACTTTTTACTTCAACAGGTGATCGTTTTATTAAAACAAGTTACACGACCACAGAAAATCAAACAACAGCCTAACATAGCGAGCGCTTTAGCTCAGACAACTACGTTGATCATCTGACTAACCACCAGGATTATGGACGTCTTCTTACCATGTCTGAAACGACAAATGTATCCTTTAATGTTGACTGAATCAGTTTATAATTTAATAAGCCCTTGAATTCTCCATACAAGATGTTCAAAAGGATGACGTTTACCGATTTACTTCCCGGTGAAGGCGGAAATTGTCAAAATAAAAGTCTCAAACGAACAATTGCTGGTAAATGTGTTGACATTTATTTCAAAGAACTTTTAAAAGCAGCCAACTTATTCATATAAGCACATAGTCAACATTCCCATTAAATTTATTTTGAAATATTGTGATATTTTCATACATTAGATTAAGTCAAAATGTACAATATATACACACACATTATCAAACAAAGTTTCAAGAGTCCACTGTTGTGTTAGCAGTGTGCTTTTTCTTCTGGAAGTGTTCTTTAATTATTCCTTTCGATTTCTTCTTTTTGCCCTTAATCTTGTCCAGTTCACGTCCCATCTTTTCTTCCAAATCTGGATCCTGTAATTTATGTAAAATACATTTTTGACAAGCAAGAAAACCGAACCCCATGCAAAAATGCACACTGTCCTTCATGTACTTTAACAGCCATTCAAAAGTCATTCACTCACTTTTCCCTCTAGGATCATCTGTTTCCTTTTGTTTATTTTCTTCTTTTCATCAAAATCAGTTGATTCCAGTTTCTATAACACACAAAATATTATAATTAAAGGGGGGTTCTGAATAAAAGGAAATAAAATGAACACTAAAAACTCTAGTCTTACAATTTCACATTTCCGTCTTGTTACGTTGACTTGTGTGAGGATCTTCAACACCTCCTTTTCTTCAACAGGAAACTCTTTCAATTTCACCTCTAAACATAAAAATGCACGAAGTTGTATTATTTTATCACATTATTTAGTATATAATGACAATACCTTGAGCAGGGGGAGCTTTTTGACATGAAGTGCTATTTCTTTGCTCATTAGACACTGATTGACTTTAATTAGACAGCTTAAACGGTTTCAGTGATGAACTTACGAACTTGTTCCTCAATGGCATTGACCAGGTGGATGTCATACTGTGTGACCAGTGTGATGGAAACACCATTTCGGCCTGGACCACAGAAAAAGGACAATGTTAGCTGACCATTCATGTTAACAGAGCACTAATAATGTCAGCCCAAAACTCACCAGCTCGAGCAGTTCGTCCCACTCTGTGGATGTAAATTTTTGGCAACCCTGGCGTGTTGTGATTAATAACAACTTGTACTGTAGGAATATCCAAACCCCTTTAAATAAACATACAGAATAAAATTAACAAAGGAATAAATTATCAAATTGTAGAGGAACAAATTATAAAAAGCAAATGGGCTTTTCACACTTGTTAGTTTTAACTGTCCCTTAACAGTAGGTTTATATTGGCCATGGTTAACAAACTCAGAGCAAAAAAACAGTGTAATAATAGTGTAAAAAGGCCTTGAAAATATTCTTAAAGATTCTTTAATGGTCTATTCATCTTAAGAAATTACAGACATAATATAAATTTATGTAAAGCTGCTTTGAAATGATGTGTATTATGGAAAGCACTAAACAAACCTGACTTAACCTACAGAGATAAGAAACCATTATGAGAGTGATAAGAGTGGAGAAATGTCTACCTGGCAGCAACATCTGTGGCTATGAGAATTTTGAAAACATTGGACTTAAACTTTGCCAGGTTGGCAAAACGCTGTCTCTGAAAAACAACACAAAAACCATCAGACCAGACATTAGGCACAGAAAAACAATCAATTTGAACTATATAGCATGTAACTTACCTGCTTCATCATGGAGTGCAGAGAGATGGCTGGGAAATTGAAATCACGCAGCATCATTGTGAGTATCTGACAGTTCCTGTAATATTATTAAAACATTATCACAACATCACCATAAAATATTAACCCTGTTAAATGTTTTCTTTTCTCTGAAACTTACTTGCATGTGTTGGTAAATATTATTACAGACCAATCATCATGTTCATCCTGGAACTTCTGGATGAGATGGACCAGATACGCATCCTTGACCTTCTCAGGAGTGAGGATGTATCTCTGATCTAACTCATCTACTGTCCGCACCCTGAAGGAGAAAGACAGCGTTTATTTTATCAGAGTAAAACAGAACACAATATATGTGTTCAATATATATGTTTTTATACAACAAGGCAACTAAGGCTGTATATGGCTAACATACAGCAAGACAACTATTTTTTAAAATCATTTACAAATGAGAAGTACTGCATCTAATTTAATTTTTTTTTATTTTTAATATGACCGATGACCAAAATATAGCATTGTCACTGACGAGTAAACAATGTTGTCCTGCAGACTGACAGCTGTACAATACCTACTGTGGTACTGTTTAGCAAAATCTCTACCATAAGACATTTCCACAGTCACACAGTATATTCCACCATACTATGCATAACATTTGAAAATCTTTAATCTACTCCTAATATAAGCTTCAACGTGTTTCAGCCATGTCACATTACATAAAGGTAAAAGGAAACAACGATCTGTCCTGTGTCTTAGCAGCAGCAACATCATTTCAAGCTCTGCGACTCTTCACACTCACTCTGGCCCTACACAGGGACTTACTCTGACTTGTGCTCCCAGAAGAAAGGCTTGTTCATGGCAATGCCCTGCAGCTGCTGCAGCGTGTCTGTGAGAGTAGCACTGAACAGCAGTGTCTGGCGTTTTGCGGGCACAACACTGAGAATTACCTCCAGGTCTTTAGTGAAATCAGTGCAGCCCTGCTCCAAAAGACGATCAGCTTCATCCAGGATCTGCCACAAAAGAACAGCTTTAAAATATGCATACTTACAAATATTTCAAAAGTAGTATTATTGAAAATAAATATGTCCATAGAACGCCTTTAAAGCATCTTACTAGGAACTGGATTTTTTTCAGGCTGATGGTGTCAGAGCTTCTGATGTGATCAGCAAGACGTCCTGGTGTAGCGACAACAACGTGTGGCTTTCTCGACAATTCCAAACCCTGGGCAACCATGTCTTATAGAAGATAAATCAATGTATTGTATTTCATATATTTATACATTTCTGAAAATATTCACCAACTAAGAAATAATTTTTTTTAGTTTAATATTTTTAATTTTATAGTAATTGCAAAAACAAAGCTTAATTTTTAGCTGATAGAACATTTTAGAGTTGAACACAATTAGAAAATGTTTAAATATTAACAAAATGTCAAGATTTAAATTTTAAAAAACACCCCAGGCCCAGGAAACATATCAGGATATTCAAAAGTCCAAGATAAATCCAGGTTTTCCATGAATGTGGAAATCCTATCTCAAAGAAGGGGCTGTGGATTTGTTTATTAAATGGGTCCTACAGTATGTGTGGCTCTGAATATTGTCTTACCCATTCCACCCACAATAATGCAGTCCTTCAAACCTAGTGGCTTTCCTAAAGCTCTAAACTGTTCTGCTATCTGGTAAGCAAGCTCTCTGGACAAATAAAAAGAGACACAAAAGGTACATTTATTTCCTACATCGCCTAAGATTTTAAAATATTTTTTAATAAAGATTTGACCGATTTGATCGATAAAGCAAAGATGTAAACCTGGTGGGGGTTAAAACCAAGCAGAAAACGCCATACGGGTCCTCAGACAACTTTTGCAGCACTGGGAGAACGAAGGCTGCTGTTTTCCCACTTCCAGTTTTTGCACAGCCCATGCAGTCCCGACCTGCGTGACGGACAGAAGTCAGATGATGCAAAGAGCACTCGTTATGTTTACAACGTCCGAAGACTCATACCAAGTTATAACTTTATTGTTTACGCCACGGTATAGTGTATCTTTAACCTATTTATAACTATGATCTGTCTATTTCTACCAAATATGCTGTTATGAAGCAGATTTACATATTTACCCTCCAGTATGGCAGGGATGCATTTCTCCTGTACTGGGGTTGGTCGGCTAATGCCCATTTGCTTACATTGCTGGATCAACCACTCACACACGCCGAGAGACTCGAACGTGGCCATTTCCCCTCAGAATGTGGCTATTAAAAAACAAAGTAAATATTCAATACGGCTATATTTTCGCCAATAAATCTTCCTTAAATGGTCGATCACAAAGTTCCTCGTGTACGTGTGACTCTCTGAAGGACGCGTAAATTACACGTCATGATGACGCGTAGACCACGCCTCATACGGTCACGAAGCTGCGCGTTTTCTGCGCAAAAAAATATAAATGAGAGGAAATAATTTCGATAAACATTTTAACCTGTGACGATCGCTCAGGAATACTTACTTACAGATGAACTACTATTACTACTATTAACTAATATTACACATACTTTTATTTTGAGTAACAGTGTCGTTAAATGGGCAGATGTAATGCGGGGTTGTGCGGGAGTGGCGTGTTTGTAAGCGCGCAGCAGTTGCGGGGTCGCGTGGGTCGAAGGGTGAGAGGTGTGCGCAGGTGCGCTGAATTCTCAGCACCTGGGTTGTGCCTTTGTAATACAGGCCGTGCAGTATTAACGGGGGTATAAATTATTGCCTTCCTTTATTTGATTAACATTGTCTCGTAGCATTCTTTGCGTTTTCTTCGAAATTGTAAATGTGTCATTTTGTTTGCTGCTGATCATGTGTTGTGTTTTATATTGTAGCAATATGGAACATGATTAGCGGTGATTTGCGATTCTCCACATGATGACCTTCCTCATCCTCCCTGAGCATGGCGGAGTCGGATGGTATGGAGTTCTCTGTGAATCGAGCTCAAAGCAGGTAGGCATGCATGCAAAGCAGATGTTGCTTGCGATGCTTCTGATGCATAGAGAGTCTTTCCAGAACTGTATTTAGTTTAATACTAATGTCGGGAAAGAGAAGGTAATTTAACTGTTGGTTATATTCTGTGACCTTAGGAGAAGAGCAGCTTAAAGCAGGTAGGCATGCAACAGTAGATGTTCAACCTATATGCTTCTAATGCATAGAGAGAGGCTTTCTAGAACCGTAATTGGTTTAATATAAATTTTTGTAAAGAAAACCATTTAACTATTGGTTATGTTGTATTACCTTATGGGAAAAGAGACATTTCTGTAATCACAGTTGGAACAAGACCAGTATTATTCTTTAAGTTTTATAGGAATAAGCATTATGCCCTGATTGAGGTTTTAGAGACCCTGAGGCTATTTTAATTTCTTAATGGGTAATTTTACTGTAATTTTGCCGTACATCTCTTTGCTGGGCCTATATTTCCTGTAACGGAAACAAAGTAAATACTTTGCAATACTCCACATATTATTCAATAACCTCTCCCTAATGTGTTTCAAGTTAAAGAAACCTGTTCAAAAAACAAAATTAAAGTCAATTTAATAATGGTAAATACAGTAAATAGCTATGTATACTTGGTCATCACAAGTATCAGGTGAGGATTTTTATCGTTTTGTATTTGTGAAACTAATGGGTTGTGTATCCAGATAGGTTCTTTATCCATTTTGATGAATAATTTAAAAGTAAGCGCCATTACAGGGATCATGTTGATGCACCAGTTTAGAAAATGAGACCAGCTGGTGGAGCGTCTGGATATAGCAGATGCATCAAGCTACTTCTGAAGTTCTGTTGACTGTAGATCGAGATAATAAGCAGGGAGTGGTGAAGGATAAAGTACCTTCTCTCTGTTTCTCCAGCATGGCTAACAACAAGAATAGCACACTCCGTTGCACTTTCTCAGCCCCCAGCCACAGTAACACTCTCTTGAGGGGCTTGTCTGCATTGCGAGCGCAAGGTCAGTTGCTGGATGTTGTTCTGGCCATTGACAACGAGCGCTTTGAGGTTCATAAAGCTGTTTTAGCTTCCTGCAGTGACTACTTCAGGTGAGACATTACACAGTTTGCTAGCACCAGCCAGGTGAAGACATTTATTGGAAATGGAGTGGGATTATTCGTGTAGTTTTAAAATAATATTCTTCTGACTTTAAATGGCACTGTTCACCATGTGCACATCTAAACAGCCTTCTCTCGCTGACCTTAGAGGTTTAAAACTATTACTTGTATTAAACATTGATAACACTATGAAATAGAGGGACAAATGTTATTGGTAAATTATTTATTTTGGGTTCTTTTTGCACATTTGTTAGTCCTTGCACTAACCCTTAACCCAAGTCAAAAAAGCACCAAGCTAAAATATACCTGTGTAGTTTGGGAAAGATGTTTTCAGAATTTCTCATTTTTAAAAAAAAAAAACCTTCAAAATTGGAATGACACAATGTTTTTGATGTAAACTATTCCTTAAAGCATAAAGGTGTCAGATATATCCTTTAACATTCTATCTTTCTCATCCACACAGAGCCATGTTTACTGGAGGAATGAAGGAGTCAAACCAGGACACCATAGAGCTTAAAGGTCTGTCAGCCAGAGGGCTGAAGCACATTATTGATTTTGCCTACAGTTCTGAGGTAACGCTGGACCTAGACTGCATTCAGGATGTTCTTGGAGCGGCTGTGTTCCTGCAGATGGTGCCTGTGGTGGAGCTTTGTGAGGAGTTTCTGAAATCTGCCATGAGTGTAGAGACTTGTCTAAACATTGGCCAGATGGCCACCACTTTCAGCCTCTCCTCCCTTAAACAGTCGGTTGATGCATTTACGTTCCGGCACTTCCTGCAGATTGCTCAAGAAGAAGACTTCCTTCACATTCCAATGGAGCGACTGGTTTTCTTTCTTCAGAGCAACAAATTGAAAAACTGTAGTGAGATTGACTTGTTTCACGCAGCGATCCGTTGGCTGCAGCACGACGAGTCCAGGCGAGCTGCAGCCAGTGAAGTGCTTTGCCATGTGCGCTTCCCTCTAATGCGGTCCTCTGAGCTGGTGGACAGTGTCCAAACGGTCAACATAATGGTGGAGGATGTGCTGTGTCGACAGTTTCTTTTAGAGGCCTTCAATTATCAGATCCTTCCGTTCCGACAGCACGAAATGCAGTCACCCCGAACTTCCATTCGGTCAGATGTCACATCGCTAATTACATTTGGCGGAACCCCGTACACTGACAACGATCGATCTGTTAGCAACAAAGTGTACTATCTCCCCGACATCACTGCACGACAGTTCAAAGAGCTCACAGAGATGGAGATGGGATGCAGCCACGCTTGTGTGTCAGTTATCGACAACTTTGTGTACGTGGTGGGTGGGCAGCATTTGCAGTATCGCAGCGGAGAAGGCGCAGTCGACATCTGCTACCGCTACGACCCCCATCTGAACCAGTGGCTTCGGATCCAACCCATGCAGGAGAGTCGCATTCAGTTCCAACTCAATGTACTGCATGGACAACTTTTTGCTACAGGGGGACGCAACAGGTCTGGCAGCTTGTCGTCCGTAGAGTGCTACTGCCCCAGGAAAAATGAATGGACATATGTGGATTCCCTAAAGAGGAGAATATGGGGTCATGCTGGTGCTTCATGTGGGGACAGACTTTATGTCTCTGGAGGTTATGGGGTGTCCGTGGAGGATAAGAAAACTTTGCATTGTTATGATCCAACCTCTGATCAGTGGGACTTTAAGTGCCCCATGAATGAGCCCCGAGTCTTGCATGCTATGATCAGCGTAAATAACCGCATTTATGCCCTTGGTGGCAGAATGGACCATGTTGACCGATGCTTTGATGTTCTGGCTGTAGAGTATTACATTCCAGAGACCGATCAGTGGACAACAGTCAGTCCTATGCGTGCTGGTCAGTCTGAGGCTGGCTGCTGCTTGCTGGATAGGAAGATCTATATCGTTGGAGGATACAACTGGCATCTCAATAATGTCACAAGTATTGTGCAGGTTTATAACACGGAGACAGATGAGTGGGAAAGAGATCTTCATTTTCCAGAATCTTTTGCTGGAATAGCTTGTACACCTATCATACTTCCTCAAACCACCACCCAACGCTGACAGTTTGGTCTATACAAAGCACAAATTATGTTACATTTGCCCTTGGTCTAACAAGGTTACCATTTGACCTAAAGAACAGCAAATGCTATGATATAGCTAACTGGAAGGTTTTTCATAATTTGGATGCAAAGGGGTCATTGTCTTAATCCTAAATATCCTATGTGCTGCAAAGCACAAATAATTCAAAGCCCATTTATACTGTGTGACATTCTTGGTGAGCTTGTTTATCCTTTAAGAACTTAAAGGATTGTACGGCACTTCCCATACAGAATGTTTTGCTTTAGTCTTTTTATAGTTTGCTCTAGTGTTATTATGCATTCAAGTCTGTTGTCAAGGGGGATCCAGTGAGTACATGTATGGCACTAAATGACGAAAAAAGCATACACTACTTCCAGGCAAAATTTGCACAAACTATTCACAGCCTGATGCAGTATTTCAAAAAAGTTCAGATATTTGAGTTGATTGTTCAGCATCTGAACAACCAAAAAAATTGTCTAGCTAGCCAAATAGCAGAAGGCCTAACATTAACATAATGACTGAACCTGCTTTCCTAATAAGCTTGTTGAAAACATAGTATCCTATTAAAATGCTTCTTGAGAAGTGATGTTGGTTTTGACCCTTCTTGTACATTGCCCAAGTGTTGTTGGTCCACTTGGGTATGAAACGTCAGCTTGTACTTTCAGGGTCACTTTCAGCTATGGAACAGCTGTGCATACAGACAGGGTCACCATTCATTCACAAACATCATTGAATGTAACAATTTGCGTGACAATAGCAGTTTGGTTACACAGAGCTTCCCACTGCTCGTGTTTCGTAAACAAATCCCAGTGTAATTGGACATGACTCAAAGATACTTTCTAGTGATTAAATAAAAACAATAGTATTGATCTTATATGTTGCACCTCAGCTGTATGCATATTTATCATAATTTGTTGCCATAGCGCAACAAGCAACGTTTGGTGGCAGCTAATATTATTATTAAAATATATCATAGTCCTATAAAATATTAATATATTTTAAAATATACATGAACCTGACAGTTCTGTTATCAACCTCCTGCTATTTTATTGGGTTTTGATCTGTTATTGATTTTAAAGGGTTTGTATTTTTAAGCAACAATTTAAAAGTCGAAGTGATGAAATTCATGTGGCCCCAAATGCATTTGAAGGGAAGTTTAATGAACAAGCTTACTGTTAATATCCATTGTTATAGCTTCTTATATCCAAATACTAGAACTGAGTTACATTTGGCAAATTGAGATAAATGCGTTAAAATGTTTATAAACATTGTCTTACAAATGTATGTTTTTCACAAACTAAGCAAGCACATTTCATTACGCACTTTAATCAGTTACTTAATAACTGAAATATTCAGAAGGTGCATTGTTTTTTCTGAATGTGTAATTTATACAGTATATATGTCAAGAGACTGTAGACACAGCAGAAGCTTGTGGTATCACAGTATATTGATAACTAAAACAAACATTCCCAATGTCTTTTTATACATTCGTGTTGGTATGTTTTCCTTCCAGACTATGAATGTGTAACCAGTACATTCTTAATTTAGGAACTTCCAACTGTTTTTCTAAAGTGTAAATATTTAGAACATGTTAACTTGTTTGATTGTTGCTCCTTTTGTGTTACTGTTGTAGATTTTTACATTTTCCTTTAAAGGAATATTCAGGGTTCAGTACAAGCCTGTGGCATTTTGCTCATTCAAACATTTCTGTAAGGCTCTTCGAGTGGAAGTGAATGGGTGAAGTACATAGACATTTGTAAATAGTTTCAAAAGCATCGCCACTAAAAACAAACATGATACATGTTATAAATGTTATACATTGTACAAAGTGATATTTTATACAATTTAACACAAAATGTACACACAGGACGGCGTAGAAGAGACAGGGAAGGAAAGAAGTGAGTGAGTTTGGGAAAGAACTGTAAGATGGGACTTGAACTTGGATAGCTAGCAATACCATATGTTAGAGTACTGCCCACAAGACTATGCGTATTGTAACCTTTATAGTCTGGCCCTATTCACCCTATTGAAAGTGCCTCATTAAACCCAATTAACAAGGGTTACTGGCTAAATAGTATGTACTATTAATTCTGTTAATGGAGCCTGAAAGAATATTCCTTTAAAATGTTTATGCTTTACAACAGTTAGTTAACTTGCATTACATCAGTGAATGACTGTCATTGTCAGCTCAGGGCTCATTTATATGCTAAGATGGTAACATCGAAATGGAAAGGTTTGCAACATCTGTAAAGGTTAAGACTGCTGCCCGGCTGGGTTGCATTAAAAAATGGCCTTTAATCTTTTCCTACTGAATAGGAAATAGGTTAGCCTTAATTAACCTGTTAAATGCACTAAAAGTGCAGTGTGATGTTTTTTAAATATAACAATTTCCTAAATATATAGTCCACTTGTACCTTGTAATTTCAAATCTGTTCATTTTGGTTACAAAGATGTTCAAGTAAACTTGAAAGATAATACAGTTTTGAATTTATGTATTAACTTTGTATTATACATTTTCAAAAAGTTTTGAATGTATTCTTTGGTAGCACTTTCTTGTCTTCCATGTATAATTTTGTGTTTTCCATTTTGCTTTATCCATCTGCTATGTTGTATCCTTTATGGTGTCATCTAAATAAACATGCTGTAAATGTTTATTGATTGGTGCCTGTCTACAATTTATTCAATCAATGATGTAGCATTACAAAATGCTTTATTTACACTGAGTATAAAGTGCTTGTTGGTACTTCTGTTGTGGACATGGCTTTTGTTATTGCAGTGTAAGAAATTGAATTGAACAGTATTTATTAGGCCTACACACTGGCCCTAAATAAATATTAGGGCACTTAGCCGTATGTATGAATTCCATTGCATTAGATAAAAACAAAACCTTTCTAAAGCATTTTATAATGACTTTTGTCCAGCTGGTGTCAAGGGAGTTTTTAGTTCATGTATGAAGTCAGTTCAAGTGCAATAAAGTATAACGAAAAGTATAAGAACTTTAAGGTTTTTCTGACTCCCATGCTTTACTATATTTTTTTCCACATGTTTGCCCCATTTATCTGCCATTTTATAATGCTTGTTCATATTTATAATGCTTGTTCTGCTTGTTCATCTTTAGACCAACCAACACTTCTACCACTGCCCTAAAATGACTGCATCTGCCCTGGTATTACCAGCATAAACCAGTATAAATACCTGGTTGCCAGGTATTTATTCCCAAGATCAATACACATTAAGAACCAGATCAATTTTAAAAGTACGGAAAACGTCACTGTTTACTTTCGTAAGCTCAGTTCTCTGAGAGACGGAAACAAGATATGGCATGAGCTGTCAATCTTTAAGGCTTAGATGGCAGGCCCAGATCTGACCACAGAGAACAGAGTAAGGACAGAAATGCGCGTGTACCCGCAGGCCTCTGCCCTGTCCACCAGACAAAATAGAAGGGCCCAAGGAGTGGGCCCTTCAGTATTTGCATGCGATTTGCATAATTAGATGACATTGGCCAGTTTATTTTACTGGCAATGCTCATATGCTTAATAAGATTTTAGGAAAATTTGAAGAAAGGTATTCCCAATAGCGTCAGCTACTGACACTATTAAGTGAATCACCCTCGAAAGAAAACCACAACTCTGGAAGCTACAATCGCCCTGGTTGTAAAATCTGATCTGATTAATTGAAGCTGTAATATGCCTCGATTGGGTCTGGTCAGTGCAGTTTGGAGGTTATCTGATTGGCTTGAATATACGTTGGGTGGAGTCCAACCATTTGTGTATACTTGCAGCTGTGTTTGAGATGTAAAAACTTTTTGTGCATTGACTTAATTTTTGTGATAAAAGTAACATACATTTTCGAATTTTATCTATGTGTTTGTGAATTAAATTCTTGCTTATAAATCTCATTTGTCTTTCATTATAGTCCTTATTTAGGACTATACAACAATTATAACCCTTATTAAACTGTATATTACCACTCGGAAAGACTAATCAATTTTGAGAATCTAACCTGTTGTATGAATCTATACAACTAATATCTGATCACACCTAATATATATTTTTAGTATAGAATATAATACTGAACGTGCATAAAATATGCATTTTTTTATCTATGCTATTTAAGTACAAAAGATATCAATATTTTAAAATTCTTAAATATAAGTCTAACAAATATTTTGGAATACATGCAATTCTGTGACGTGGGAAAATGAGCTGTTTTTCTTACTAAATTTACCAATATTTGTAAATTCTGATAACACGTGTTTTTTTATTTATAATTTTTTCAAGAACATTATCCATCATCTAATGTGTTTTATTGATTTGTGCCATAATATGTATTTTAAAGCATAAATAGCAACGGAGAAAGCATGTATCCAGACAAGCATTCCACTAACAAACCTACAGAAACCCAGGAAAACGCAACATATATAGCCTACATATATAGCCTACCCTATAAGCAGGCTATATATAATAGTTTAAATTTGGCATTATTAAGACTTGTTTTTAATCACATCAACCACCATATTTACGTATGGACTCAGATCGTGGATCGTGGTGGGTGTGTTTGTTTTCTCAATGAGATGCTTCAGTAGTGGACTGTCACTGGACTCCAATGCCCAGAACTCTGCCCGTGATGACGCGCCGCCGCAGCACACAACGCGTTTCACGCAACGCTCTGTGTTTAGAAGAAGAACGGAAGATGGCGACCTCAAACAATCCGCGAAAATTCAGCGAGAAAATCGCCCTGCACAACCAGAAGCAGGCGGAGGAGACAGCGGCGTTTGAGGAGGTTATGAAGGACCTGAGCATCACGCGTGCTGCACGGGTAAGTCTGTCACGGCCAAATGCGCACTGGCGAACTAGAGCACAGGTGCAATGTAGGATATACCCTGAAATATGATTAAATTGTTTTTGTCGACCGATAGTCGTCATAATCAGGCGAAGGGCGATTATTATGGGCCGGTGGTTAAGCGTAAGGGCAGACCGACCAAATGAATGGGATTCTGAGGCTGCGCCGCTGTTAAGGATGCTCGGTCAGTGGCCGTACAGATGTCATGGACATCTGCACAGGGTCCGGGAGCCTGGTCTGGCCTTTGGGACTAAATGTATTTCAGTCTTTCATTTCTTGTTTAAATGATGTGTTTTATGAGTTCGTTTTAAATGATAAAATGTCGCGGGTGTAATTGTCACAAAGACTGTTTTCGTTAACTTAAATTACTCAAAACCAGTCCAGTTACACAAATGCTTGTTTTTCAGTGTTGGTTTCAAACACCTGAAAACCCCCTTAAATTAGAATAATTTCATTCATACAAAAATTCATCATGTCATCAAATATCATTATGTTTTTGTAATTGTTTACTAAACAAGTAAACACAACCAATGGCATACATTCAGGCAATGGTAAACTCAAAGTAGTAATCAAAGTAGATTTTATCTGAAAGATTGAGCTTTATTCTCAGGACAGCAATATTTTCCATACTTTTCAGGTCTGGGCAAGTTGTCACATGTCTTATATATTTTTATTTTTTTGCAGTTCTTTTACATCTTCTGCTGGCCAAACAATGCTTTAATATTAGCATGTTACTCCTCTGACTTAATAAACTGAATATTTTTTCAGCCTAAATAACATTTTTCAGATGGTTAAAAAATTCCTGCCCTGAAAAACATTTAGTGGAGTGTGACAAATAGCCCTGGTCTCACCGTGTCACTAAATGACATTTCCAGACTTCCACAACGTCCCTTTGTATCTGACTGAAGTACAGGATGTGTCAGGCTTATAATAAGCTGGTATCTCCATTCTGCTCTGTCTTTCATTCCTGTCACTGGTGGCTTCTCTCATGCCTCACCTGGTGAAGTGTTCAGTGTCTGCTCATTCATGGGTTCATTGCATCATTCACTGCTGCTTTTCACACACTGTTATTTTGCACAGCTGCAGCTACAGAAGAACCAGTATTTGCAACTAGGCCAGAATCGCGCTCAGTGCTATGGAGGGTCACTACCCAATGTCAATCAGATTGGAAATAGCAACACTGACCTCCCTTTTCAGGTGAGACCTTAGAACTTCATAAGTTTGAAAACTCTGTTCTGTCGCTTTATGATAAATTTCCCTGGTCTAGTCACTGATCTAGTTGGTATTTTATAAACACCCTATGTGGATAACTCCCATATAGTTCCTTAGGTGCATCATTCCTGTTATACAGTATGTTTTAAACTCCAAAAACGAAATAAGGCAGATTTCTTTTATTTATGCCTATTACCAGACTTTCAGGAATGCCCTCTGGTCAAGCTCAGACACTTAAATGTTTTTAATTACAACTTGATTGTTTACAAATATTACCAGGATGCAACAGAAGGAAAATAAAGAGTTATTTACTTGCCATTCTGTACAAAATTGAGTTGTAATTAAAAACATTTAAGTGGACTATTCCATGAAAGTTCATGCTGTTATTTTCCACTAAAGACCAAAGTCATTTTGTAACTTGTTTACTAAAGGGATAATACAAAATACAAAAACAGGACGAAAAGGTTAGGAAAAAATATGAATAGATTACAATTTTTCCAAGAAAACAGTTTGTTTGAAACATTGTGAAAAAGACAAAAATGAACATCTGGAATATTTCTAAATGAACAGTATTCCATTTCAGTGGGTGATGCATGACACCTAGAGATATGGCAAAAATGGATATCTCTGGATAAATCATGTTTACTTATAATAATTTAAAAAGTTTATCTGATTATGTTTATATGTCTCAATATATCGGAAACATTTTTAAGTGTAAATTTTACAATGTACTGAATAGTAGGAATGACCCATAATACCTTATTTGTAAAACAGTTTTAACTGAAAGTTTGTGTTATTTTGCTGTTCAAAGAAGTGCCCTGTATATAGAAAAGCAGTAATCATGAAGCCCTCAAAAAGTGTTTTCTTTTATCATTGCTCTTCATTTCTAAAGCATTAGCTTGATGATGATTGGTTCTCATTTGCTTTACGCATTCATTCTGCCAATACATCTTCTGCGTGGTAGCTGTTATATTTTATTTGCCCATCATCAGTTTTGAGCCACAAATCTCTTAAGTCAGAATCTTTTACAGACAACAGTTCTGGATACCAGTCGGACAACCCGACATCACGGCCTGGTGGACCGTGTGTATCGCGACAGAAACCGCATCGCTTCTCCGCACCGCAGACCTCTCTCTGTGGACAAGCACGGACGTCAGATATCCTTCTCCTGCCATGCCGGGGTTTTACTTCACTAGTGTGTGTTTCTATGTGTGCTTGAGACATTTCTCTTAACTCATAATTACATTGACAGCTGCCCGTATGGCTCTGTGTATCTGTCACCACCCCCCGACACAAGCTGGAGGAGGTAAAACTTTTCCTCATAGACTAATGAAGCAGACTTGTGCAGAGGTCATAAATGATTCCCTTTTAAATGTTGGCTTCCTTTCTGTTGCTGTATTTGCTGGTTTGCCGCAGGACCAACTCTGACTCAGCTCTCCACCAGAGTGCTGTGACTCCTGCTCCACAAGAGACTTTTGTCGGTGGATCTCAGGAACTGCAGTCAAAGGGAGTTAAAACATGTGAGAATCTGAGCCTTTTTAATGGTTTTTGCAAAACTTTTGTTTAGCAGGCTTACATGGAATCATTGTTTTCTATTTTCTACACTATGTTTTAAGGGGAAATTCAGCTAAATTTTACTGAATGGATTTCAATAAGGATTTAGCGGAGAATTACACTTTTATAGGTATACATCTTTGACTTGCAAAAGATATAATTGATTTCTCAAATAGTGAAGCTTGTTAAAGAGTGGTGTGTTTTTCTAAGAGATCAGACTTCTGTGTGTCGTCTGGTAGGTGATACAACTGGTGAACAAATCCCATAGACTTTTATTAAAGAAGCCATATCTAGAGACCAAAACACCATAGACTTAAGGCTTGGGCTAGTAAACAACAACACAAAAGATTCAGCAAGGGCTTTTTATTTTTAGAAAATGGTTGTGTATTGTATTCTGTGTAACAAGGTGTTTGTCCTTCATTTATCTTTATCATAATCATTTAAATCCCTGATGCTTTCATCCAAAGTATATTCAGGCTATACATTTAATCAGTACATTTCATGGGAAATGAACCCCTGACCTTTTTGTTGCTAGTTCCATGCTGTACCCATTGAGCTACAGGAGCTCACAGAAGTTCACAGAACAGGTGTTTATCTCCCTCTCTCTCCAGTGCTGTTGCTCACCCCTCCAGATACAGAGGACACAGAAACAGAGATGGAGAAAGATGAGCCGAAAGCACCTCTGCACTCAGAGTCACATGATGTTCCTGGAATTAAGTGAGTTTATTGCAATACCTTTAAAGTTCTCCTGCACATGTGGTGGATAATCATGCACTGGCGAACTGGAGCACAGGTGCAATGTAGGACATACCCTGAAAACACTGTATGAACCTTCAACAGAAAAGAGCTTTGGCAGAATCTTTAGATATATATATATTGCAGCTATATGTGGCCTTCCTGATTATACCATGTTTCTAGGTCAACATTTGCCATGTTCCTAGGTTGACCCTGGGACAACATTCCAATCAACCAATGAGAATTTAGAGATTTTACTTATACTTTTGATACTTCTGAAAGTAAGGGTTAGAAACTGCTACACCATTGTTATTTACCTATCACCTCTGATTTTGGGGATAAGTTATAGTTAGAGTCTGGAGTAGGAATAGCTTTTTTCTACAAAAATGTTGTTCCAGGGTCAACAATAAATAAGAGTGATTGAAAAATAAGTATTTTAGGAATGGGAATGGCATTTTGTGATTGGGTATTTGGGGCAGGTCCATCAGGCTAGTTTTGATTGGCCGTTGAGCTAGTTTGATTGCTCAGTGGGTTTTATTATGCAGGAATGGCAGCTGTGCATAAAACCTTTCATCTCTCTCTCTTCTGTTGAATTTTTCCAGCATATTTCCATCTCCTGATCAAGAAATGAACAGCTCTTTGATGCCAGCGGCTCACAACACGGGCGGTTCTTTACCTGATCTGACAAACATCCAGTTTCCACCTCCTCTTCCCACCCCACTAGATCCTGATGACCCCATTACTTTCCCCACATCCAGCCCCAGCAACACCTCTAACCTAACCACAAACCTGACGCATCTCGGGATCAGCGCCGCCAGCCACGTTCCTCACACCCCTCCTGCCCAGCACCCTGGCCCTGCCCCCTCTCCCAACATTAACCCGCAGCAGCCTGTCCCCAACCTTCCAGCCGTGGTCTCATCTCAAATACCCATTGTGCAGGTAAGCCAGTCTGATGCTCATTTTAATTATTTAGCAACTGAAACATGAAGCGCTGCTCAATAATCCTTCAATAAGTTTCAATATGAAGTTTTAAGTGGCATTTCTTCATTGCTGATTTGATGATCTGTTGTCATAGCCAATTGCAATGGACAGTCTGTCGCTGGAGCAGCAGTTATCTCAATACTCTCTGCTGAGTTTGCTCAATGACCTGCAGAAACAGCCACACACGCTTCCTCAGAACATTCGTCTCATACGACTTCCACCTCTCACTGTAAGCTCCACCCCCAGCACCACCCAAACTTCACTCATCACCCAATCACAGACGGCCACAAGTGGAACTGCAGACTCTGTAAGTTTTACTTTTGATGTACACATGCAAATGTTTTGCTCATCTGTTTTGCTGAGCTTTACATTCTCTTTTATTTACCAGTGTAAATGTATGGATGTTCTGCCTTAGATGCCATTTATTTTTTCAAAAGCTGAAATGCATTTATTGGAGGTAATGTCTTATTGTTCATTGATTAGATCTCTCACATAACTTGGCCTCTTGTTCCCAACAGTACCGCAATCAAACTGGCTCTTCGGCCAATCAGTCGCCAACATCTCCAGTGTCCAATCAGGGCTTCTCACCCGGAGGCTCACCACAAGTAAGACCTTCTTGTGGTTTCATTCATTTTATTCATCTATGGTAATTTCTTTGGTTTGTTGTTTTTGGGTTTTGGATATTTATTGCCATTTCAGCTTTGACTGCTGTTGGCATCCTTAATAAGTGCTTTACTGTTTAATATAATGTTTTATTTATTCAATGCTGTTTTATAATGTATCCATAATATGCTAGTATATTATATGTCATATTATTTATCTATTTATTTGTTGTGTTGTGTTGTATTCTTTGTTTTATTCGTATGTATTGGTATTTGTTGTTTTGTTTTATTTTATTGATATGTATTTTTTATTGTTTTGTTTGTTTTATTGGTATATATTGTTATTTGTTGTTATGTTTGTTTTATTGATATGTATTTTTTGTTGTTTTGTTTGTTTTATTGGTATGTATTGTTATTTGTTGTTATGTTTATTTTATTGGTATGTATTTTTTGTTGTTTCGTTTGTTTTATTGGTGTGTAATGTTATTTGTTGTTTTTTTGTTTTATTGGTATGTATTGTTATTTGTTGTTTTGTTTGTTTTATTGATGTATTTTTTGTTGTTTTGTTTGTTTTATTGGTATTTTTTGTTGTTGTTTTGTTTGTTTTATTGGAATGTATTGCCATTTGTTGTTTTGTGCTTATTGTGGCTCTTGTGTCCCCTCAGCACATTCCGGTGGTTGGCAGCATCTTTGGAGACTCATTCTATGAACAGCAGATTTCATCCAGGCAGACCACTGCCCTCTCCAACCAGGTACATACAGAACATGTATAATGTATAGCCAAGTCACTCAAGTATATTTTTAATTGAAACGTGACAAGAAGTGGAGTGAGTTGTTAACTCAATAGTTATGACGAATCCATTAATTAATTGTCACATTAACAGTGTAATAATCAGTCCAATACAGTGCCATAAAGGCCCCGCCTCCTCTCATATGACTTAAATTGTATTTCACAGGTAAATGGTAAATTAAACAAATAATGTTTATAGAGGACTAGATTAATGTTTAAATGGTAATCCTAATGTTGGTGATGCAGTTGGAGCAGTTCAATATGAATATGATGGACAATCTGGGCAGCTCCAGCCACTGTTCAACGCTGAACTACACACAAGCAGCTATGATGGGTTTAACTGGGAGCCACAGCAGCCAGCCAGACTCACAGCAGCTTGGCTACAGTAGCCATAGCAACATTCCCAACATCATTCTCACAGGTATTGTACATTTCAGTTCAACAAGAACTTTTAAAGCGATGTGGTTGGTCCTTTATAAGTGGGCAGTTCTTGGCCGGAATAGGTTATAGCATTGGCCTTTTCCCTTACTTGCTATACTTGCTATTGCTAGCCTCTACAAAACTGCTTAGCTTTAAAAAGTTTTTTAATGTGGGCAGAGACAAATCATTAAATATGAACTTCTACTCTTCCTAATCTTGCCTTTACACAATTACAGTAACTCTCAGGAGCTGTATTGTCACTCAATTGGTTTTTGCCACATCATATCAACTGCTAACTTGTGTCTCACATTAGTGACGGGAGAATCTCCGCCGAGTCTCTCCAAGGACCTCACCAACTCATTGGCCAGCGTCGGTGATGTAAGCTTTGATGCAGACTCTCAGTTCCCATTGGACGAGTTGAAGATCGACCCCCTGACACTGGATGGACTGCATATGCTCAACGACCCCGACATGGTTCTCACCGACCCGGCCACCGAGGACACATTCCGCATGGATCGACTGTGAATCTTTGAATGCAATTTTAAACAAGACGTTCAGATGCATGGCCTCTCTGTTCACCATCTGGTCAATGGCCGTCCCCCCAGCCACCCATATAACAGCAGGCTGCCGAACCGCTCATGGCCAGAGGCTGGTGGTGGGGGTTTGGGGGGTCGAGTGGTGGTGGAATTGCTGTATCCACACTGGATAGTTTCCAATGCGCAATACTGTCCACTATCCACTCTCCTTGTAGTCATGTTTGGTTTTACATTTTGATTTGGTTGTTTCAGTTGGTTTGTTATTTGGTTTGTTTGTTTGTTTTAATTTACTGTTCCTTTTTCTTTTGTTCCTGGAGGCACTTTGCTTTATTTTAGGGATCATAACATTTGGGTATCCTTTTGTTTATTTGCTAATTAACGTTTATTACAGTATAAGCGTTTTCATTCACGAATTTGTGAATTGCCAAATTTTATCTCTGCCAGATATCCGTTGTTTACGTTTCTGTAATTGTGCCACACGTCCTTTAATAATGATCTGTCCATGTAATTGTGTGTTAAATTCTAAAGCATATTTATTTATATTCTATATTTATTCTAATTATTTTTATCATATTTTATTTTTTTACATTTATGTCATGTTAAGGAGCACTACTCCCCCAGATTGTGGTTTAAGGGTTTAAGGGAGGTCGCTCAACAATAGCGGAAAATCTGCTTTATAACAAAATAGCTTCCATAGCACTTCCTTTTGCTAGCATTTTATAACATCCGAACATTTCAAAATGTTATGATTGGGGTTTTGGTATTATTCTTGTTTTTATGATTCATGACATTTCCTTGCAGAACGACAGCAGACTCTGAAGTTTCTGTGGACACGTGACTTGGACGTCCTGTACCTTTACATGTTATTTATTCCTTTTCAAGATTCATTGGCTGTATTGTACGCTTCACAGGTGGTCAGTACATGTGACCTAAGAGCTGCTGCAGAAACCTGCAAAACACTGTGAGAGGACCTGATTTTGCCTTATAAAAACAAAATGCTGTTTTTAACTGTCAGTGTGTTTTTCTAACTGTCTTGGAAGTGTTTTTCTCTGCTGTCTGGTTCTTGTTTGGCTGCAGTATTCTTGTTTCCACTATGCTGTTCTGTTCAGTACTGAATCTCGTATAGTTTGTATTTGTACTGCCAAACATTAGTTCAAGGCTCTGTTGTGAAGGTGATATCAATCTTATGGCTTGGGGAGAGTAATGC
Organism: Botia almorhae; assembly: GCA_036877575.1. Lineage (NCBI taxonomy): Eukaryota > Metazoa > Chordata > Actinopteri > Cypriniformes > Botiidae > Botia > Botia almorhae. The sequence continues at coordinate 161,700 of JAZGTJ010000168.1, forward strand.
TCCTTATTCTGTGTGCTATTTACATGACTTTGTGTTTGTCATTTTCATGTGTAGGTTGAGCCCTTGTTGCGCTTTGATCAAGTGATGTTTTTGTTTATCCTGTGTACTATAAGAAAGGTATTAAGGAATCACTAATGTACAACTCAGTGAAAGAGTCCGGAGCAAAAGTCTGAGACCACATTGAAAATGAATGACACTGACCTTGTTAACTGCTCTGTGCAAAAGGTCAGATGTTGTTGATTCCGTTTAAGCACACAAGATGCTCTTTAAAATATTTCTTAATCATGCTGGGGTAACATGAATCATCAGGGCACAAATTGTGGAGTCCATGCCAACTTAAGTACTGTTCTTAAAGCAAAAGGAGGACATACAAATGTTTATTTTTCAATTAAACTTTTATTTCAAATTTGTATACTGATAAACTAATTGATATCCTGCTTATTGATTTACTGATTACTAATTAATAATGATGTTTTAGAAAAGAATAAGTAAAATAAGTAAAAGTGGTCTCAGATTTTAGACCCGATTGTGATTTGTCACTCAAAAAAAATATTTAAAATTTATACCACTGGAGATAAACAGCTAGGTGATGTTTATTAATGGAGATTTTTCTGGATCAAATTTCAGTCATTTTGATTAGTTGCTGTTGGACAGATTTGGATCATAAAGGTTAATCTGGATTCTTCAAGGGAATATCTGCAAAGAAAAAGGAGAAAAACCTATAAACCTCTGCAAATCCAGAATTTGTGATTCCTATGCAAATTTAAGACATCAATCAACCAACAGTCTATAGGATTTCTAGTTGAACACAATCCTTTAGCCAAGGCCAAGACATTAAGAACTGGTCAGATGTAGCTGTCCTGTAATTAGACATAAAACAAACTGCAATACTTTAGTTTATATACTTTAAACTGTGCCATTTAGAATATTTCTTCAGTTTTTTCTTTCACATACCATAAGCGTCTTTCTCAGACATCTATTCTGAATATACATAAAGACATAAAGTGTACATAAAGATTATCACAGGAATATGATGACTGCATGTCAAAACAAGAAAATACCTTTGGAACGAGGTCTTTGTTAGCTTTTTGGTATTAGGTATTCATTAGCTTGGCTGATTCCAGTAAAAAAATCTCTGCACATAAAACAATATTGCCCCCCGAGACACAGTGCATGTAATTAGCTAATGCTAGTGGTGTCATTTTATTGGTTTATCACTGATAATCACATCTCTGATCATGTTTAGAAAGAGAATGTATTTATGGGGATCCATGTTATGAAGAGTGCATTACACCAAATGACCTGCTTGCTTGACCAAAGCACTACTGTTTAATTTCTTGACCTGATTTGTCGCTGTTTTATTTTGTCACAGTAGCATTTTTCTGTTCATCAGGATTGTAGCATGTTCATATCTTCAATTGGGTAATTTCCCTGCCCTGTCGATTTGCTTGACCCCCTGCATCTTGAGTTTCTGTTTGAAATCCTGTCAGAAATCCCCATGATATGGCAGCTTTCATTCTGACGTATGTGCATTTCTTCAAAAATGTTTGTCTGTTGCTCCTCGGAACATCAGTTATGGCTTTGCTCATGAAACTTGGGCTGTTTTACTTTCTGAGAATGCCGACTGTTCAAAGCTGTACATGTATTTCTCCCCAGTGTATCGTGAAGGTATCCTTTGTGAACTGTTCTCTGCATTGCACTGAAAATTCAGAGGGAAAACAATTTTGGAAGTGTATACCTGACTTCCCAATGCAAACTGAAAAAAGGGCTCATGTTTGTTGCTTTAACATGTAATACATTAGGAGATGTGGATAGACCGCATGTGTTGATTGGTTAAATAATCTGTTATCGATGCTTAGCATCTTGCTAACACATGCAGCATGCAGCCAAACTGCCTGTTAGGGGCATTTAACTGGACCAGTTTTAGGTAAAAAGTACAGCACTTATGTGTACGTTGGAACGGCTAATTCATGTCCTGATTATTTGTGTGAAAGCAAATCCCCTTTAGCGTAACTTCCCCTTTAAGCCTTAATAGAACTGCTAAGCAGTTAGTTACCATGGTAACCCTGTCCTCACCCCTCACCATTAAGACTAATAAGGACTTAATTGTCTAAATGGGATGTATTTCTTGATAAACAATGATAGTAAACCTTAGGGTGTAGCTGATAAATATAACAACCCTTCCTCATAATGTATAGTGTAAGGATAAACTAAGTGCCATCTACATCAGTTTCTTTCGGTAAAAAAGCTATATGTTTTCCAATCATCATTTCACTTAAGGCTGGTTTAATAAGCATTAAAAGACAATGTAAACGTGAACAGCTCATGAAAGCATTAGATTAATGAATGCACATAAAATCTGTGATTTTTATGTTGTGAGCACAAGCAATGCTCACTCTTTATTGGAATTAATGGTATATTAGGACATACAATTTGTGGTTGTCTAGAGCTTTCATTGGGTTGGTTCTTTAAAGATGCCCCGTTTTGTAGTCGCTGTGCTGGTGTGGTCATCTTCCGTGTCTCCTACTTGTGGTAATGTAGTGTAGAAGGAGCTGATTTTGTCTTTGTCGTTTTGCTGGTCTGTTTCTTTCTCAGAAAAATATTCTAAATATGGATGTGCATGATGTCTCAGCTGCATATATCAGAGCCTTCTTGTTATATCATTTATATTTTGTAACCTGTATTTCTGTACGTGTTTTTAAAATACATATATATATTTAAATTACGGTGTTTGTGACTTCAGTGCTAATGTGATGTCATTTTCTGTCTGCTTGAGGTAACATGAGAGGAATAATTAATATCACATCAGCAGGAGTGCTGTTGTTCTGATTATAAGCACAGCCGGGATGCAAATGTAGGTATTAAGGCCAACCACAATGTAGTGATATACAGAACAACAGTGCAACTACGGTGTGTGATTACTTTTGTTTAACAGTTCTGTAAACAAGAAGTTAATATTAAGTTGACGGTTCTATATTTTTTCCTAGTTTCAAAGGTCTAAAAGCCAAAACATCATGTTTTGCATAGACTGGAACAGAGTATGTCAGTGGAGTGAAGCAAATGCAATTTTTTCCTCCCTCCCCTCCCAAGGCAATGAGTAATCGCTCCTCTTCAGTCAAATGGGGTCCAAGTATCCTGGTATTCTGCAAAGCATCAAATGTCCCAGTGCACTCTTGAAAAAATGTGCTCCAATCAGATTTGAGGATCAAAACTAGCTGTTATATAAAAAAATAAAAGATGAAAACATAATGACATACATAACAGAAATATACAACTCAAAACACACACAGCCATTCCTGTTGTAAAAAAAACCTATTCAACTTCTGTTTTGTCACTATGTAATTGTTGAGTTTTTAGGGGTTTTAAAAAAGATGTGATTTGGGTTTAAAAAAGCTGGATTTGCTGGGTTCGGAAAGCCTCAAAGTCCTCAGGGATGGTATCTGTGGAAAGAAGAAATGCAACATTGAGTTCAGTAATTCACATCTCAAATCCAACTATGACTTTTGTATGTGACACATTGAGTAAAACTACAGAAGGTCTCGCAGATCCATTTTAACCACTGATTAAATTATGTAAAGAGGTCTTAGTCCCACTTTATATTAGGTGTCTTTAACAACTTTAACACACCCTTGATCCTAAACCCACCTCTAACCCTAAACCTACCCAGAACAACAATTATGTGCATAATATATACAATGTATTTCATGCTTTCTCTCTTATTTCTCTCTAAGTACACAGCATTTAAAAACACCTAATATGAAGTGTCATCGATGTCTTTATATAACAACGAGGGATTAAAGAAGTATTTCTACTAACTCCTGCAGACAGGTTCCATGGAAGCCTGACAATTAGCCTTTTAACAAAATGTGCCGTGTATATTATCTTAATATTTTTAATTTATTGTATGACTTAATATGATGTACATATTATCACATTGATGGTGATGAAATGTACTCAAAAGGTATTTAATCACACGATCTGACCATTGCATCTGTAGCGAAGGTTGGCCCAGATTATGTTCTCCTGAGAGAAGCAGAAAACTCCCAGTCTTCCTCCTCTCATGGTTGTATCAATGATAATTCCTGTGTCTGCCACCATCTGTGTGCCTTCATAGAACCGGACCCTGCATGACACACAGAGCACTTACAGGACTATACTGCTAATAAATTAAAAAGGATGATTTTAAAGACGTAAGTTTAGGTTATACCTTATGTAGCCTTCCTGGGGTCTGTGCTGCAGGAACCAGCGGTAGGAGGTCTTGTCCTTCCAGCCAACGTTTCTGGCATCTTTCCACAGGAGTTTGACCTGGTTGGTTGAGTCACCTGTGTGCCACAGTGAGTTGCGGAGGTTCTCTCCAGGACCAGTGTCAGATTTCACTGCCTACCAACAAAACGGACATGCATTCCCTGCTGAAACCTTTAAGCAGGGAATGCTTAAAATTTTTTAATTTTATCTGATGGCTTCATTTTAAGCCATCAGATATGTTTATGAACACTTGGTAGTTGGCTGGTTGAGCACTTTAAGCTACAGTAATATACCCGTTGCTGGTTTGTTTCTGATAGACCACAGCGAACAACCATTTTTTGACCAGCTAGAAACCAGTTACCATATTCCAAAGCTGCACCTTAACGCTATTGCCATCTCTGTTTAAAATATAAAATTGAAGGTTACTTTGTTACTTTAAGTCAGATTGGCATTTCCCATGAAATCCCACCTAAAACTATAAATCATTATAAGCAGCTAAAACTATAAATCATTATTATAAACTTACCATTGCAAATCAGGGTAGGGAAAGACTGTTTTGAACACTGATAACTTATGTACTTGTTTAAAAACTGCCTTTTATTTTTAACCAAAATTTTTTTTAAGTTGACATTTCCAGCAGGGTTCAATCTGAACAATAATAGAAGATGTTGTTCAGAAATCAAAGAAACCAGATCATACCTTTAGCTGGATACCAGGCTCAGCTACTGCTCGGAAAGGATTGGCTTGCCAATAGATCTGCTCCACCTGCTTCCACATCACCACGTAGAAACTGGAGCTATCCTGATAGCCAAATATGAAGCCTGCATAGTCATCATCCGTTTCAGTATTCACATGAAACGTCCCTTCAAAGTCCACACCGTTGAATGCAGTGTAGCCTAGGAGAGTTGCCAGAAATCAATAAGCTTGGAATCTGCTTTTGATAGCACATCCAATACACAGTTTACCCTTGGCATGGTATCTTACCCACAGCCAGTCCAGGGTCACTGTTCATAGTTTGAACAATCTCTCTTCCCTGTTGAAAAGATTACCATTACTTGGTAAAGTTTACACTGTAACAACTTGGTGTGAAACCAAACACAGTAGCTTAATGTGGATTGAGGTAGACTGACCTGATTAAGCACCACCCAGTTTGGATCAATCTGTGCATCTCCCTCTGGATCCAGAACCACAGTCTGATAGGTTCTGAAGTCAGTGAGCGTGACCTCAGAATTCTCAGGGCAAACATCAATGGCGTCGCTAAAGGTGTCATTATCAAAGTCGTTCTCACAAACATTGCCAATTCCATCGCCTACAAATGAATAGGCAAGAAAACAATGGCAATAATTATGATTAGACAGACTAATGACAAGCGAACAAGGTCAAGAAAATGACCAAAAATGAATAAAATGATCCAAGCTGGTTAGTAATTCTGCTAAAAGACCAATCAACAGTTTGATGTTAAGTGACATTTATAAGCCTAAAATCTTAACCATCAAAGTCCTCCTGCATTGGGTTTGGGATCAGACGACAGTTGTCTGGACCAGGTGGAAGGAGATCAGGAATGCCATCGTTGTCGTCATCATCATCACATTCATCTCCAATACCATCCTTGTCTGTGTCCAGCTGAGCGCTGTTGATAACTGCAGGACAGTTGTCTCTGGAATCCTGATGTCCATCTCCATCACTGAGGACAGAAGCCCAATATGTGATCAACCAGTTGCAATCAGTTTTTAAGATGATTTGTGATACAGTACCTGTCTTTGTTAGTGTCACAAGGATCGCCAATCAAATCATTGTCCACATCCAGCTGTGGCAGAAAGGGGAAGAATTATGGTCTTACATTTTCTTACATTTTTTTGCATCGATAGTGGTTCACTTACATATATAAGCTTATGACTAAATCTTATGACAGATTAGATAGAGACTTTTATGCCAATTACAAACTGAACCAGAGTTTCATGTCAGTTTGGAAACAACTTTCACATCAACTGAACACACCAAACTCTGACTTTAAAAACATTTGTACTACAAGCTCTAGCATGAAAGCCCTCTTAGTGGAGAGAACATCATTGTGTTTAGAGAGTTAATCTGACCTGATCGGGGTTGCGGATGTAGGGACAACTGTCGCAAGCATCACCAACATTATCCCCATCACGATCTTTCTGGTCACGGTTTGGTACCTTTTTGCAGTTATCCTTATCATTTTTGATTCCTGGGAAGCAAAATGCAACTTCTCACTTGAATCTATGCACAATGCGATATACTCCAATGGGTGAAACATTTAAAGTCTTACCATCCCCATCAATGTCATCATCACATTCATCACCGTACCCATCACTATCTGTGTCCTTCTGGTCATTGTTTTTAACCAGACGGCAGTTATCACAAGCATCGCCATAATCATCCTGGTCAATATTCTTCTGATTCACATTGGGGACGAGCACACAGTTGTCCTATCAGAGAGGAGAGCGTGAGAGTCACGTTAATAGGTGAATAGGTATGTTTGGTTATTATTCATCATTATTACATGACTCTCTAGAATACTTGATTCTGATTGGTTAATCGTGACATGACGAGGTCAGTAATTCAATGATAATGACTGCTAGAACTGGTAACTCACAACTCAATTGGGTACTGCGAGTCATCTGGACCTGTACTACTAATATGTGCAACTTATAAATGAAGACATTGACCTCTGTGTTTAAGATCCCATCACCATCTGCATCATCATCACACGCATCACCAATGTTGTCTCCGTCTGCATCCTCTTGGCCAGAGTTTGGAACAGTGAGACAGTTGTCCTGCAGAACCATTTTTTGAGACGTTCACACTGAATGAAGTTTGTCATATGAACTTCTTGATGATTTTTTTGTTATTTTTACCTTTGCACAGTTTCTCTCAGCACAGTTCAGCTTCTCATCAGGAAAGCCATCAATATCAGTGTCTGCTCCGCACAAGTAACCATTCCCAGCCCATCCAACTCCACACTAAAACATATCAGCTGTATCAGTCAAGCCCATACAGCAGTTTGCTTGTTGTGAAACAGCTGTTTCCCATTGACTTACCACACATTCGATCTGCCCATCGCGGTGAACAATACATTCTGCACTGGCGTGGCAGGGGTTGGGCTGCCCATTGCCACAAGCCCGCTCTGGTTTACAGCCTTTCACTTGATCTCCAACAAATCCAGGCTTACAGCGGCCACAGCGAAAAGAGCCCTGATATAAACACACAGCGATTCACATAAACAGGGAGATTTAAAGATATTTCCATTGATTAATATGCTGTATAATCGTTTACCAAACAACTCAGACCATATATATGTGTATGAGGAAGGGCTAGTGTAAAGACAAATTAATAATGAAGTGATGTCAATTGGTTTTTCTGCTGGATAACTGAAGTTTACAAAAATATTTATCCATTGTAATTAATTAACATTTCCACGAATCATTAAAAAACCCAACAGGTTTGTTTATAGTTTGAGAGTAAACATCTCTTTCATTTGTATTGTTTCATGCCCTTGTGAGCCAATAATGTGTCACATATAAAACAATGTGGTCTGCACAAACTATCTTTATCCGTGTTGAAAATTAATTATGATTTAAAGTAAACTGGGTCATTTTTTCTATAACCTTGATGTCATGTAAACTACCTATGTTAGCCTGTGTTTAATTTGGCCATCTTCTACCTAGTAATTGGATACTTGGTGAATATGTGCTAACACACTGTAAAGTTTCACTGGATGCCCCAGCAACCTGTTTTTGGGTCATGACCCATTAGTTGAGAACCACTAATTTAGACCATATGTGCATGCCGGACTGTGATTGACAGACTATAATGCCTGACTTACCGGTGTGTTGATGCAGTTGGAGTTTTCCACACAGCCTCCATTTGAGTTCTCACACTCATTAATGTCTGAGCAGACCTGCATACACGTTTCTATTTTAAACCTTCTGTCTGTTGACTGTTTTCACTTAAATAACTGAAAGATTTCCATATAGCAACAATACCTGTTTGTTGGCAGATGCATAGGTGAGTCCGACCCCCTGCACCTGGGGGCCCGTGTAACCAGAAGGACAGGGGCCACAGCGGAAACCAGGTGATGTGTTTATACATCTCACCCCCATGTGACACGGCATTACAGTGCACTAAACACAATAACAACTATAATTAAACAGCACTAAAAATCTAATTTCAACCAGTACCATTTAGGGCAGAGTTTGGCAACACTCAGAATTTTTATAACTACAGATTTCTATGGGTAGCATTTCAAACATTGTTTATTAATACATTGATATATATTTGGTGGATAACTGCAGAGAATCAATATCTGCAATGCAGAAAATGCAAATGAAGCGCACGCAGTCCTCTCACCTCATCAACATCTGTACAGTGAGTTCCATCTCCTGTCAGGCCATCTGGGCATGGGCCACACCTAAATCCCGTGGGCGTCACAATGCATTCAACACCAGGATGGCAGGGATTGGGAACACATGCAGACTGCGGTTCTGCTGGCCGCATGCCTGCAGGGGGATACAGCAAAAGAATTTCCGATTTACATGATACATTTTCCTATATGAATATGATATGCTGATAAGCTCAGAAGTTCTCACCACAGGCTTCACACTCCATAACTGTGTTCTTTAGGAAGACAATTTCCTGTATCTATAAAGACAGATGAGTTTTACAGTGTTATAGAGAAGCTGTTAATGGGACTGTTTACCGAAAACATTTAAGGGTTAAATAGAGGACTGGGAAGAAAATGTTGCTTTATTTCTTTACCTGTTGCTTCAGTAACTCTTTGATTTCAGCAAGCTCTTGGTTTGTGCCTTTAATCTGTTTGATAATCTCTCCATCTGTAATTATGAATGTGGAATTAGAAGGAAGATTTTGCAACATTTTGCAATTGACTTATTTAAAGGAACAGTCTAGTTATTGTTTATTCTATATTATTATAGTTATTGTATATTATTATGTCTTCTGTGAAACACAGATGTCTGCATTTTCCCCTTTTACTTTCATTGTAAAAGAGCGAACTGAAGATTGTGCTAAATTTCTATTGTGTTTCACAGAAGAAAGTAATTGAACAGCATGAGACATGAGTAACTGTCTCTTTAAGAACACATCAGTAGTTGCAATCAAGAGGACAGTTCCGTGATTAATGTGTATAATGCTCAGCTCAAAATATAATGTTTTTTCCAGAAGGTTCTAGGGGTGATTTTCAGCACATGACATTTTAGCAATCACTGTGTGTTACAGTATTTTAGCAGACACTTCATTTATATATATGGATGAAGTTTGGTCTGATTGTACATATTAAATGATGCAATATTTTAATTTTATATAGACAAATAATATTTGTCCTTAGCTCATACCAGAACTAACGACTAATTCTGCTTCCTGAATTTAAACATGGAAACAACATGTCCAACTCCAGATGTAATTCTTCATTTTGATTCATCTCACGAGCACACATGCTTTTATGACAGCAGATGTGTAAACTGTTTGATTTATGAGGTTGGTTTTTCTAAGCCACTGACCACTGGATCAGCAACACTAAATTATCAAATGGACCCCAGATCATTTATTTTCTTCTGTGTTTATGTTAATAGGGTTAGGTTTAGGTTTCCTCTGTTAATGATTGTGGTACATTTAGGTGAAAAGAATGGTCCAAGATATAAAGTTAATGGGGGCTTTTGTCAAACGTCTACCTCCCCAGAGGGCAATCTGGATAAACAGAAAGGAAATGTGCTCTTTCCATTAGTGACATCAATGTTTTCCATATGCATTCTGGGCAGAAACTCAACTTATCAGTTATTCATCTTGCCTGGTGGGCCACTTAAAATGTTAATCTTCATCCTGCTCAGAATATAAATCTATGAATATAAAATCTACTTTGCAATACAAAAGAGTCATTGGTATAAGAGAATAAAATAACAAGAGATGATGGGGTCAAACAGGGAATTATTATATAAAATCAAGAGTAAATGTAAATATGAGGGTCTAATTTGTAAAACTAAATAAGTACAAATGGAATATTAATAAAGGAATTATTAATAATATCCCAGGCCTGGAAAATTAATTTTTTCCATTAATTTTTATTGACATTATTACATTATTAACTACATTTTTAAAATATAAAGTAATTTATGTAATAAAATAACATTTTACGAGTGCAATCTCTAGTGAATCTTTTTTATTTTGTTTTGTTTAGAATCATTACTCTGAAATTATGAACAACAAGCAAAGTTATGAAAAAGTAATTTAATTAAAAGTAATTTAAAAGTAAGTTAATTGTTCAAATGTCAAATAAAATGTTCCAAAAGTGTAAACTCTGCATGTATTCAGGTGTTAATCTTTCTGTTCATTGAAAGCAAATGCAAACATGTTGACTCACCTCTGGATGTTCCTTGAGCAGACACCAGAAGACTGGGTAAGCAGAAGCCACAGGTGAACAGAAGAGCCCACATCATGTTCAGTGTCTGTGTCTGCGGTGAGGCGAGCAGGGCGACGGGTCTGAGGCTCTGAATGTGTCTGTGTGCCTCCAGTCTCTGCTGCTTTTATACTACGTCTGTGACGTCATCTGTAGTCTGGCTCTTCACAGATCACACCTTTCACAGCATTCCACATTTCAAGTGTAAAGTGAGGAGAAAGTCTCGCAAAAAACTGCTTTACGAGGTGTTTCTGAGGTAATCATGCCTGTAATTTAAAAAAAATCATAATGCATCTTAATTGTTTACCTTATAGATCGATATTTTGCAACTATTTGAGCGCTCATCAATTGAATAAAGTACTTACACAATTACACTATAAGTAAAAAGTTTGGGATACCTACTCATTCCTATTGTTATTTAGAAAAATAATACAATCTTCAAATGAAGAACTTACCTTAACATTAGTAGAACATTTTTCTAACATTATATATCAAACGTTATTCTAAAGAATTATTGAAATGTTTTATAAAGTTTACAAAATTAAAAAAAATGTTTGACTAACATTCTTATAATCAAGCAATACCATTAATACAAAAAACACTGGACAAAACACAACTGGATATTTTGAATGTTCCTAAAACTTTTAAAATAGTTTTAAAAAGTTTTAAAAAGTAAAATGTTTTTAAAATGTGTTTGTTACTTAATGGAATTGTTACAAAATCTTTCTACAACCTAAAATTGTTAACAAGGATAAACGTGAAACATTGAATTGTGGGAATTACTGGGATTATTTAGTGACTAGCTCTGTATAGCCATTTTTGACTGCAGCAAGAAAGCTTTCTGCAGAATTCCAAAAACCGCCCACTCAGACAGGAAGAGCCGTCTGATTGACATGTAAAGCAATCAGTTACAGCTGGTGTTTTTACTGATTAGGAATAAGGTTATTGGAGATACATCAAATTTCCCTGTGAATGACAATGTAAAATAGAGAAAAGTAAATCACACTAGTAGCATAAAATCTGTCATTTAGATCAGTTCTTAGTAGACTGAGAAAGTCTTTTGTGTGCAATAAGCATCAGACAGTTGGCAAACTGAAGGTGGGTGGTCTGTGGGCATGCCATCAGTCGCTGAAACTATGTAGAGACCAACAATGTTAAACAAATCTCTGCTATCTCACATTTAGCTTTTTTTAGCCACCCATTGCCTACTGTAGATTTGAGATCTGCACACTCTCAAATAATTTTATAACATAAATCCTACATTTTCATTTAGGTCAATATGATAAATGAAGAGTCATAGAATTGTGTTTGACTCTGACCATTATTTGACAATTATTAATTATCTGACAATTTTTGCACATTTGAGTTAGTGCTTTCATAATAGCACGTCCTGTTTGCCGATAATTACATCCACAGATGTAGTTTGAATTCCAGCTTAGAGCCCTTGGGTATATGTGGCGCACCTTGAAGCCTTGTACTTCAGTACATTTTGCTAAACTCCCTCTCTTGCTGCGAGCTGTTCTGGAAAAACAAACACAGAAGCTACAGGCTTGTGGTTGCTGTTTTCAGCATTTTCCCAGATGACACGGGAAAGAAAACTAAACAACTCTGGTTTCCCCCAAATGCTGCTGGATTTTTGAGTCACTCAGTTTACAGTAATATTGTGCTTGATTTTCTGAAAATTACGGAGTGTTTACATACTACCCAACTATACAAGAGAGTCAATTTAATGTTTTATGTAAAAAATGTACAGGAATGAACTGGTAACTACTCCTGGTAAATGACCTCTTCCATTGGTGTGAACAGAGCAAAGGTGAAAGGTCATAGCCCTGCAGTTTTCGGCTCAAATAAATCACTGCTTGTAAATCACAATACTTAAATTGCATTGATCTGTAATTACTTTAAAAGCTGTTTCTAATGAATTTTGTCCTCCAAAAGTTCAATATAATCACATCTATGCAATAATGTTGTGAAAACGTGACCACACAAATCACACTGGCAACAATAAGAACTGGTGAAACTACAAGCATTATGGGCAGGGTAACTGGTGAAACCTGTGCGTCTCATAAGCTATGCATCTCATCCACAAAACTTAATATATGTTAGTGTATTTACTTAGTTTATTAAACATTTCACTTGAAAACTGAAATATATTATATATAATATTTGAATTTTGTTACCATATGTGCTACAGAGATTCTTAGGAAATTTTACTTTGCCCTGCAATTCCGAGGCTGTATTCCTCAGTTTTCCTCACTGTGTTAGATTCCACCCATCCTTTTCATTGAACTCTGTACTAACACTTTTCTTCGGAACACCTCTCACCTGAACCAATGTTTCACAATTTATCAGTTTTTCTGCTCACTTCTCCCCAAAAAATATTCAGACATCTTTATTATATTCATGTGTATTCTCTACCTTTATTTAGTTTTTTGCCTGTCCTTGTTAAATGTTTGTTCAATTATTCCTTGCTGTCTTGTTTCTTGTATTCACTTTACACCATTACTTATATACAGTGCCTTGAAATAGTATTCATACCCCTTGAACTTTTCCACATTTTGTCACATTACAACCACAAACTTAAATGTTTTTTATTGAGATTTTATGTAAAAGACCAACACAAAGTAGCACATAATTGTGAAGTGGAACGAAGCAAGTAAAAATCTGAAAAGTGTGGTGTGCATTTGTATTCAGCCCCCCTTCGTCAATACTTTGTAGAGCCACCTTTCGCTGCAATAACAGCTGCAAGTCTTTTAGGGTATGTCTCTACCAGCTTTGCACATCTAGAGACTGAAATGTTTGCCCATTCTTCTTTGCAAAATAGCTCAAGCTCAACCAGATTGGATGGGGAGCATCTGTGAACAGCAATTTTCAAGTCTTGCCACAGATGCTCAATGGGATTTAGGTCTGGACTTTGACTGGGCTATTCTAACACATGAATATTCTTTTATCCAAACCATTCCATTGTAGCTCTGGCTGTATGTTTAGGGATATTGTTTTGCTGGAAGGTGAATCTTCTTCCCAGTCTCAAGTCTATTGCAGCCTTCAACAGGTTTTCTTCCAGGATTGCCCTGTATTTAGCTCCATCCATCTTCCCATCAACGGCCATGTCTTGGTAGGTTTGCAGTTGTGGCATACTTGTTCCAATTTTGGATGATGAATTGAACAGTGCTCCTTGAGATGTTCAAAGCTTGACATATTTTTTTATAACCTAACCCTGCTTTAAACTTCTCCACAACTTTATTATTGACCTGTCTGGATGTGCTTTTATACAAATGCACGCCACACTTTTCCGATTTTTATTTGCTTAAAATTTTAAAAACCGTATATCATTTTCGTTCCACTTCACAATTATGTGCTACTCCATGTTGGTCTATCACATAAAATCTCAATAAAAACATTTAAGTTTGTGGTTGTAAGGTGACAAAATGTGAAAAAGTTCAAGGGGTATGAATACTTGTGCAAGGCATTGTATAATAAACAACTTGATTCTTGTTATTATTTTATTTGTGTTACATTTGTCCCAGCATTAACTCCCAATATACCAACCAAAATGAATAGTTATGCCCTGAACATCCTATTGATTGTCTTTTTCCATTAATAGCAATGCCCTTTTAAAAGGCAATAAAGAGATTATTCTAAACCTATTGACTCTTCTGTGGAACACAAAAGAAAGTATTTTGAGTGGTTTTGTGTCCATATGTAATGCTTGTCAAAGGATATAATAAATGGATATGTTGTTTTGTTACATCCTTTAAAATATTTTCTTTTGTGTTCCTCAGAAGCAATACAGCCATACAGGTTTGGAAATACATAAGTGTAAGTGGTGCAATTTTTTCATTTTTGGGTGAACTATCCTTTTAATGTTAAGCCAAAGACTTTCAAATATATAAAGCGTCTTGTTCAGTTACCTGGTTAAGTAATTTAGGAGGGCACCATTATTTTTTGGAGTTATTCACTTTATTCACATTTAATATTAATGATTTATGCCTTTCTTCACCAACAGAGGGCAGTGCAAGAACATTTTACCCTGACGTTAGAAAAATTACATGTCTGTATTAACAATATTGCAAAATGTTTCTGGCACATTATTCTGTTAAAGTTTGTATCTGTTTGCCAGGAAAAGGCTCGTTTACTTTAATATACTCTGAAAACTTTACTTGCAGACTTGCAGACTGAGCTGGAGAATGATTCCTGAATGTTTTAAAGACTTTTAAAATAGTTAAAATCATACAAGTTAGTATATGATTATGAGATACAGAAAATGATTGTTTCATGAAATACAATATAAAAAAAGAGATCTTAATTTTTTGTTATGTAAGGCTTAATGTAACTGCAAACACTGTAAATCAATAATAACAAGGTCACACAAAGTAAAACTGGGGGGAATTTGGTTGTAACACTGAAAGAAACATTCAAATCAAACTATATGGATCCATATGTCTACACAGTGAAATTAAAGCTGTTGTTACATCTCTGTTGGCGTTGGCATTTATACGTGTTTGTACTCTGTGTTTTGTACACTGAATAAAAACATCCAAACAATTCACTGGAGTTTATTTTATTTAAACATCCAGGTTCTTGTAGAGGATCCTATTTAATTTCATAAAGCAGGACAAAACATAAATAGCCAATTAAAACTAATGTGATTTTAGTATTTCTTAGTATTGTGGTTCTTAGTATTTTTTCCTTTATTTCCTTTACTTTTTCATCAGAAAATACTGAAAAAACACTAAATGACTTGTAGACATGTTCCAGTGTAATAGTATTTGCGGAATGTGCGCCATCTGGTGGCTGTTATTGGTTTTAAGCCACCACTGCAGAGGACTCATGTGCAGCAAGTCAAAGGCTGTAACGTTGGACACAGCTGCCACGAGGCCCAGTAGTCTCTGAAACTGCCTGACTGTAATTGGCCTAGCTTTATATTTTCCTTTATGCACAGATGCCCTTGTATCTCACAGGCTGGGGTGTGGTCATGGGCTATACGAGGGTCATCATCTCTCCTGGCACATAAACTGCCTAAAGATCATTGCCGTTGTTCAAGCTCTGAAACACGTCCTTTATCAGGGGCCATCATGTGCTTGTCCAGACAGGCAACACAGGGAAATCTGCTCTCTCTCAGAACAGTCTATAACACTGGGCCCCAGAATCAAAAACAGCTATACTGGCATCTTGAAAGACATCTCACTGTCTGCTTTGGTTCTTCCTCACACATCCATCCATTTGGTTTGGATGCTATGGTGGAGATTTTTGCCAAGGCTACACCTGTATGCCTTTTCCTGATTGCTCTGATCCCAGGGATCCTGAATTTGGTTCTTGGACCTTGTGCCCCTCCTCGACAGCCCTCCTTCTGGGACAACTTCTGTCCCAGGTCCCGGCTCAATACTTCACCCCCACCTGGAGTTATGGAATCTGTGGGTGTGGCCTCTGAGGACCAGACTTCTAGACACAGGTCTCTCAACGGAGGCTGTAGAAACCATTCCATTCAAGTTTCTTTCTCTTAAGACGGCATCTCATCTCTATCTTCTCTCTCCTTTTAGTTTCCACTATGTGCCTAGAGGGGTACCATTTTTTTACCCTAGACTGGGCGCATCTCTAAGGCCCTACCAATGTGCCACAGCCCACTGTCCTTCAGCGCTTCTCTATTCAGGAGCTTGGTGTCTCCCTCCCTTTTCCATCCCTGTGATTAACTTTCTTCAGCTGCTATGAAGCTAACGTTGATCATTCCAGATGTGCTTTTATACTTCCTGGTTCTGACGACTGTCTGTGACGATTCATCATCCCACAGATTTCATACACGTGCTTCAGACGCAATTCCCAAAGCATCACTATGGCGATGCAGCCTCTCATTAAGGGAACCAGGGTTACAGTTGTAACCCAAGACGTTTGTCAAGCATATGGAAAACAAACGGAACAATACAAAACCTCCTTTTCACGCTTTTTAGCTTGGTCAAGCATGTTGTCAAATAGTGCGTAATTTATCGTACTTTATGTCAAATAATGTGAGAACCTATATTTTCTGTGTATTTCCAAAATTTGCTTTGCTTGAGAAAACATGAATGTATTCATTGTATATACATCTGACTTTTCACTATTTGATTTAGTCTTAACTGAATTTGGTTTAACTTTTGCAACAATTTGTATTAAACTGATGTCTGGCAGCAGTTAATTAATGCTTCTTCCCCTTGAATCTTCAGTGATACACCATGTCTGCCTGAACAGATGTTCCACCATATTTCCTGTCTGTATCTTCAGGTGCATTTCGCTCAATGAGGGAACAGAAGAACAGTAACAGCAGAACCTAGCGTAAGTTTCACACTGGTGATATGGAAGTATCTATTTGTTACCATCAAATTACCACCTATTTGTTAAGAAATCTATTTGTTACCATCAAAAATAGTTAATGATATCAATCTATCAATGATATCAATGCGTTAACCAGAGTGATCAGAAGACACTGAAACAGATTTACAAGTAGTTCTTTAAATAGACTGCATGATAATATTTGTCATGTTTGCATGATAAGTTGGTTGTTGGTCAGAACCACAAAGAAAAACAAGTCAATCATTGTTTCCCTCATATTTGTGCTTCTTTATTTTTCTGGTCCCTTACATAATATTTATTGAATAAACACTGTATTAGCTGTAAAGTTGTAAACGCAGAGTGTCTGACAGGAACATTTTCGTAAAGGTTCACGCTCTGTGTTTTGAATGTGCTCAAGATTCTAAAAGTGCTTTAATATCATGTATTGCTAAAGCAAATGGCATTAACTTATCAGAGGAAATATAGACACTGACAGAAAAACAGGCTCTGTACAGGGGATTTCATTGGTGCTGATAATACACATAGATTTTACATACAGGGTATATGTTTTTCAGTTAGATGATGAAATGCATATATTAAGGTTTTCGAGTGCCATCAACACTTGAAAAACAAAACAGTTAAACACCAATTGACAACCCCCAAACCCCACCCCGTCACAAAAAATAGCTTTATAAATAATCACATTTAGGACTCAGTCACTGTGCTTTAATAAGGTATAGCTCTGTTCTGGATGAAAAGTAACAATTAATATGAAGGTAGTTTTATATCATCAGACATGCAGTATGCACTTTACTCTGTCATACCAGGTTACATCATTGGCAAGCCAGTTAACTACGAATGTCCTTTATCCCAAATGATTTTCTAATTCATGTAGGTTTTTGTGCTGCTATGGTATGTAATTTGGAAGAGCGGATAGTGTTGCCTCTTTAGCTGTGCTCGGGCTCTTTCCTTCTTTTGATGTGAATTCCATATAATGGCAAACCAGTTCAAGACAATTATGTCTGCATTTCATTTCTTAGCATTAAAGACACAGCCTCGCATACAAATGGCCACATTGATGATCTGGTCTGTTTTTAATTTATTAAAATGTCAAAAGATGCAGTAGAGAGCATATATATGTATCGTGGGACATTCTCCCTGCTTAATGTGTCAGCTCTTATAGTCTTGTACATAGAGTCACTACAGGAGCCAAAACATACTTCTAAAGGAACGGTTGACAGTTGGGATGCATTCTAAAGGTTACCTGATTAAGACTGAGGAATGGAAAGTTAAGATGAGGGATTTATGTACATTTTCGAGGAGTCAGTTACACGTTGAGTGGTCATGGATCCAGCCTCCTACATCACACTACACTTGGCCTTCAGCTTGTCTGCACGTCTCTGCTTGCTGGAGCGCATGTTTAGGCTCATGTCACGCTTCTTATCTAGGTTCAGGAGCTCCTGAAAAAGCTCCTTCACGTTGGTGTTGGTCTTGGCTGATGTTTCCATGAAAGCGCATTTCCAGATGTTTGCCTGAGCTTCGCCCTCCTTGGTCTCCACCTCTCGCTGGGTCTCATCGCTCTTGTTACCCACAAGCATGATGGGGATGTTCTCTACGTTGCCCTTTATGGCCAGCACCTGCTGGTAGATGGGCTTTAGTTCCTCCAGTGACTGCCTGCTAGTGATGGAGTAGACCAGGATGAAGGCATGGCCCTTGGAGATGGACAAACGCTGCATAGCAGGGAACTGGTGACTGCCTGTGGTGTCGGTGATCTCCAGAGTGCACACGCTCTTGTCGCAGCTGATCACCTGACGGTAGGTGTCCTCCACTGTCGGGATGTAGGTGTCCCTGAAAGTGCCTTTAACAAAGCGCAGAACCAGGGAGCTTTTGCCCACGCCCCCTGCTCCAAACACCACCACCCGGTAATCATTACTCTGCTCTGGCATGCTGCTCTCGGGTGTATCGGGGTATCTGGTGATTAACACTCAATTATTCCCTGAGATCTGAAAAACAGCAGAAAAAAGCAGAAGGTAAATTTTGGCACACATGCACATTTGGTACACATGCCCGTATGCAACTTTGCCTGCAAAAGACAGGTCACAATATTTCATCATTGCTACATTGTTTGGGTGACTACATTGTTTGGGTGACAAAAATATAACCAGGACACACTTCACCTCAAAAGATGACAGGAGGGGTGTGTTTAATATGCTAAAATGCTTTAAATCGGCTTTAAATCGGCACAAAGGCATTGCATTAAACACTACTATGATGTATAAATGTAACTAAATGTAACTATTTAACCTTGCCAAGTCTTAATGGTGCTGAAAATTGGCCTTCGTTTTCTTTTTCATTTTGCATAATACAATTTATTTTTTCTTTCTTCAAATTCTTGGACGGAAAAAGACCCAGACATATTCATGACAGGTTTGGTAAGATACACCAGATTGCACCATTGGCAACAGCGTTGTCTTACGTTATTATTTGCGCACACAGGGTGAATCTCCAAAAGAACGGTCAGCATTTTTTATGTGTGTGTTTGTATATTGTATATATATATATATGAGTGTGTATGTGACTGTTTCCCCTGTGGGCCTTTGTGAATTGAGTAGGACAGTCTTTTCTGCCATCAGCATCAAGGTCATCTATTAATGACTCATTTATCTTGCTGTGAAGCAGCCGTTGGGCTCGGTCTTCTGGGAAAAAGCAAGATCACACTGGATATTTCCGGCACCTTACAGAATCCTTACAGCATTCAGACACTGATTTTTAAATGATGGATCTTGTTACACAGACCAGTGTGATTAACAGCTAAGCTGTCTGTGTTTTAGAGCTTGAAAAAGCTCTGTGGGTCACAAATCTACTGCAGCCCCAGAGGAAAATTCAACTGTACTTCTGAATTACTGGTAATGAACAGACTTCCTTAAGACTTTCCCTTTGGTGTTGCAAACAGCATAGTCAAAGCAGAAAGTGAGTTTTGAACATTATAGATGTTTTTCAGTCCAACACAAGCTGATTATGTTCAGAAGAATGTTTTTAGACATTTATAAAACAAGCGCGTATTTATATTTCACCAGTTTCTTTTATAGCAAAACTATGATCAGATATAACAAGCAGACATTTTATAAATAGGTTAGCAAATCCCATCCACCAGCGTTAATGGATAGATGCGTTACAGAAGGTGTGACAGGCTGTGTGGCAACATTAGGACGGGGTTATGAATGAGAAATGCCAGATGATGATATATAGTCGGACAGGGTGCTGCCTCTGTACATTCTGTCCCTTCAGCAGACGCAACACAACATTATCTTTAATCAGAATGCACTGCGCTTCAATATTCTGATCATCACAAACACCTACTAGATAACAGGAATTACATGGAATTACAAGTTCCAAATGTAACATTTTAATAAACGGACAGTTCTAATTCTGATTGAATGAGTCACACACAAAGCCACTGTAAAATGTTCATAAATGCACACCTCCATTTATTGCATGATATCATTAGATACAGATACCTTATCAAACACCTCAGTTCTCAGAAACAGATAAATCAAGCTCTAAATTCTGAGGGAAAGCCATTGTCAAATGCAGACAAATGCAGCTAACTTGTGGCTACACAGCAGTTAATTCTACATTAATACAACAAGTTTATATTTCTATTTATTTTTATTCTGTTTTCAGCAATCGTAACCAGCCTACAGGTTTGTGTGTACATTATTTTATTTAGTGGACGTTTTATTTCCCTTTTAACTTTTATAAACATCTGTCTTTTACAAGAAAGTCAATAAACCACTCTGTGCATTACAGTAATTTTACCATAGTTAACAAGGTTTTAGGACCATACAGTAGTACTGATATGGCGTCTCTCATTTTTTATTGCTTTAATGGAAATGTATTAGTTAGCTATAGTATATAATAATCTGGCTAGGCTAATCTTTCCATCACAACATCAAAGTTGTTGTCTCTGCTGGGTTGTAACAGCTTGCGTGATGTCAGTAGATTGATACACACAGGCCTTTGAACACCTAAGCACGTATCAAAGACTCTCTCTGTGCCTCCCTGTGCTACTCTGGGATCTCTCTGTTGTACATCTTTTTTGGAACCCTGGGAGTTCTCTTGTTACTGTGGAAACAAACCTTGAGGGCATGTATAGGGTAATGGAGAGACAGGAAGCCAAAACAGGTGAATGTTAGCACAGGTGCTGATGAAAGTGAGTCAGACCAAGCTAAAAAACAGACATGTAATATTGAATAAGAAGGAGGGCGGGCAGACATGTCATTTTTTGTCAGTTTGGTTACCCTAGTAACCAAGTGACAAACAGTGGGTTTAATTTACGTCATTGCAAGCCTACTCATACACTAATGTGATATACTATTAATAGTGCTAAACCTTTACTACTGAAGATGTAATTCTTTACTACTTGCAAGATTAATTCTGCAAGTTTGAGCACTTTATATCCTACTTCTATCTTACAGAACACCATTCACCATACATTTTGTTTTAATAAAAATTTCATTATATGGAAAATTTCACATTTATAGATTTAGATTTTGGTGGTTTTGCATCGCACAACGCAGCAACTCGGACCTGCAGCCTCTCAAGCTCTGATGGAATTTACATCTGAGATCTTTTAAGCCGCGTCTATTAATCAACGGGGTTCTGCCGTTACAACCGCTCTTAATATCACGCGTAAAGCGTAGGCAGCATCCACAACAGATCTCTTGTTATTTCCCTTCAGTCAATAAAGGGCAAAAAACACAGCACAGGCCAAGCAAACTGAATATACAAGAACTTAAAAGCTTTGGACAGAGAAAAACGTAATTTGATTGTAGCCTACTTATTCATGTCACATATGTCGCAATCGTACGACAATAAATGCATCATTTCGCGTTAGGGATGATGCGGTTATTTCCTTTCTCCTGATCGCGTTGAACGGATTTTTTTTCATGGGAGGACGATTTCTGATGTGGCTATCATCGTCAAAAGAGCTTCGCTCACACATCCAGGTGATGAATAACAAAACGCAAAGGCTTGTCAAAGTAATTGCGTTGCTCGGCGTGCGGCTGCCTTTTCACACCATTCGCTGTGCGCTGAAAAAAATGCTATAGCGCTCCAACCCCAAAAAATTGCGCAAGGAAGCGCGTCAAAGACATTCCCGAGCGACCGATCGCATCTACACCTCGGGTGACATCGGCTGTTATAATAAAAATAAATAGCTATTATAAAGAGATGTATTCTTACCTGACCACTGTGTTGCAACGTCCCAAATCTTGTTACTTATAAAATATAGGAAGCATTAGTTGGTCAGATACGCGACGAACATCTTACATTGTATGCCGTGCCAGTCCCGTTTCATTTTCTCGTGTTATTTGCATGGCGTATATCGAGCGATGGGGCTGAAAATGCTGTTATTGCTTTTCGGGCGGGCGGGCGCGCGCGCTTCAGCTATCCTACCACGTCCTCTCTGACGCACACAAGCGCAAGATCTGCTGCTCACCCCCGCGTCCTGTGTCCCGTTACACGACAGGATGAGAACAAAAAGCCCACCTGCTCGATAACGTTAAAGCATTTTCCATCAACGCCATGTTGATCATACACATGTTCCGTCACTAAAGGGGACATGCTATAAATAAAACACCATTTTGTATCAATCCCTAGACAAACATTGAAGAATAGTCTCTTCTAAAGCCACTAGAATGATATGAAATGGTTATATAAGAAAATGGTAGTTAGACTTTGCGACTCTATAACACACAATGTGAAATTAACAACCTAAAATTCCGGTAGGCAAGCGGTAGTAACAGGAGGTCTGCTATTCATACAAGGTAAATGTGTTAGTGTATAAGCCTCTGTTGATATAATCTGGTTGCCCGAATGATTTGAGTTAATCAAAAAAGTGTTATCTAAATGTTAATATAACATTTGTTATATGCCTGTATATATATATGTGTTTTATATATATATATATATATATATATATATATATATCAATAAACAAGTAATACGATATTCTTTTAAATTTTGCCAAAATCGACATCTATTGACACACCTTAACTGGAAGGTGTGTTGATCTTGACGTCAGTGTAAGTCTTTTGTTCTGTGGTGAACGAATATTTGTCTCCCTCCAACGGTTTTCGCAAGAATGAACAGAATCGTCCATAATAGGTATTTATATAGCAAAGCGGAAGTAGCTAACCTATTTCAGTAACTCACAAATGCCTTGTGAGGCATTGGTTTTGTTTGTTAATTTAAAATTCCTAATACAAATTATTAACGATAAATTAACGATATACCAGTGTTATGGGTTAAATGTAAATAATTGTGATCTTCCAAACCAAAATCCCAATACCATGATGCTTCTGTAATATTTTAATAACTGATAAACAATTAAACAACACTAGGGCAGTGGTCAACTAATAAAAACAGGTTAAACGGTGTTAATTGTTATTATTGTGTTTTTTAGGAAACATGTCTTTTGCAGGGGCATTACTAACACAAATAAATAATAACATTTGAACCCGACCCATGCTGTTCAACAGGTAACTTACACCTGGCTCCTGATGTATCATATTACCTTTATAATGGTTAGGGCATGTTTGCACCTTTTGTAATAGTTATGTATGAATCTCTCAGTAGTCTTCAGTATGAAAAGATGGATCCCAATGTCATACGCTCAGTTTTTTGGTACTCTTTTCATAGGTATATTTTCAAAACTCTGAATACAAAACTCCAAACCAATCACACTTGTAATTCTTCGACAACCTGATTTCATGCTTCATTCTAGTCGTACAAATTATCTGTCCACATACTCGTTTCAAAACACAAGATGATTGTGATATATAACAAAAACATTTGGATTAATCACCAAAACACAACAGTATGATCTTTCAACTGAATACTTTTATCAATGAGGTCATTGTGTAGCATACAATGCAAGAAATCCCTCTTGGTGCTGATTGAATGTTACTGTAATACTGTATATAGTCAATACAATGGATATTACACTTACCTACATTCCTCTGATGACCTCTTTGTCTGGGCCCTACGGCGACCACTTTGGTGAGGACCATGCCCACTTTTTTGGTGAGGAATATGCTCACTTATACTATATGTATAAGTGGCATGTTATGGACTATATGTCTACTTCTTTGATTCCTCTGCAGGCTTCCTCTCTCCTCAAGACTGCCTCTCCATGTTGGCACGTGGCAAAATCTATTCTAAAATGATACATTTTTCAGCTTTCAGCAAATCTATAATAATTGTGATCACCAGGTGAAAGTATGTAGAAATAATTGGGATTTATTATAATTGGTCTCTATTGGTTAAAAGCTTTTAGAGCAAACACTAAAGTTTGTACCATACCAACAAATAAGACTAGTTAAAAATCTATAGACACAACAAATTATTCATTCATTAAACATTAGTCAGTTGATTAAATGATACAATATATTAAACAGAATGAGAAGACAAGCAAATAAAACGTTTACTAGCAATGATATTATAAAAGCTAGTTACTGTAAATAAAATCTTTTATATAGATAATACATATATTATGTGTAGTGTAGTTAAAAAGATACTTTATAATTTTGCTTCGCACTAAAACAATAGAGAAAATGTTGAAATGTTTTAAAAAGGTGCATTTTTAATGGTCGGTTATGACATTAGCACTAAAAGTTTTGACTTGCTTGTGAAAATTGCTTTAAAGCAATTAAAAAACTATAATGACATTGCAGCAGCGTTACTATGAAACACTGGCAAGGGGATAGCTATTAACCGAGTGATTAAGACAAAGACAGAAAGAAAAGGGGGAAACTAGGTATACTTGTGTGTGGGAGAGAGGGAGAGAGAAAGCGTTGCGTTGCGTGACATCAGAGCGAGCAGCATCACTGAATGCAGGGTTTCGTCCTCGTAGAGAAAGACAGCACGGACTCCACGCCCAGTAAACAGCACCAGCACTGCACGAGCATGAGGTAAGATTTAGTCATCTATCTATAGTCTATATGTTAAATCACGCACCACCGATTGTTACAAAATATGCATGCGAACTGATTTTTATTCGGCGAAATCTAACGGCAACATACACTGCATCCGCGAGACGTGGTCCTGATGAGAATATTTATGAGGGCGACAGAAATGGCTGCTCACGCTCTCATTCCCTACCAATCGTATGCATTAACGAGACCAAATAAGATTAACCTATCAAGCCTGTGACAATTGCTTAATGCTCTAGGGATATATAAAACAAAAAATCTGATTTCGTAGTTAAATATCATGACCAAGGTCAGCAAGTTATATGAGGATGCTGAACGTCATGCGCTTTAATGTTCAGAAATCCGAGGGTGAGGGTCATTTCGTGTTTCAAATTCATAAGGAAATGTTAATACGGTTTAATGAAGCAACGTTTAGATATCTGCAGCAAACAAGGACTCTTCTGCTAATGTGTCGGCCTCCATCCGCTTAGTCGTTTTAAATGAGTACAAAGAAAATGTAATGATTATTGGAGTTGTAGGTTTCATATATATATATATATATATATATATATATATATATGCATGTATGTATATATATATATATGTATGTATATAAAGGCATACAAAGGCATAAAGCCCGTAGTTATCATCTACTTTGGACCTGTAGTTACGCACAAAGACTCCTTTTTGTATAGCTTGTTGGTCCAGACTATTCCTCCAGATGTGACATTCTTCCCAAAAAAACCCTTTAGAGCATTGAAACTGCTTATGTAATGTTTTGTATGAAAAGATATAGAAAGTGACAGCAGTTACTGGC
This sequence comes from Botia almorhae, assembly GCA_036877575.1. Classification (NCBI taxonomy): domain Eukaryota; kingdom Metazoa; phylum Chordata; class Actinopteri; order Cypriniformes; family Botiidae; genus Botia; species Botia almorhae. The sequence continues at coordinate 187,471 of JAZGTJ010000168.1, forward strand.
TATTGTGAAACAAGATGGTGCTCTTCTCAACCAGTTATAAAAGCTTGTGTTCCTGAGGGGTGTGTAGGAAGACTATGATGAATGTTGTGTTGATACAGACCTAGAAAAAACTTTTCTAGAATAAAAAAGAAACATTTTAATTATTACATTTTTCAATAATTACTTGTGAGCTAGGTTAACAGTGGTTTTAAATGTGACTATTAAATGTAGCAGGCTCAGGGGGATTATGTGTACCTGGGGGTGTTTGGTGGACATAGAATTTAATTTGAATTTAAATTTTATTTCATTTGGGGATAGAATTGGGAAGCTCGTTTTATTTCTATTCTTTACATTTAACCATAGGGTCTGTGTTGTACTGATGTGTTGCATTATCCTGTACTTTCTTAGCATCATTATATGTATGATGCACAGGTTTAAATGTCCCACAAGAGATGATATACTTCTGTTTAAAGACATTTGAGAACTCAGCTCTGGGGCTAAAGCTTGTTATCATTACAATAAATACAATATTGATCCTTACTTGCACATCTCAGAGGTGCAGTTCCTTAAGGTGAACTGTCTTATATATATTCGATCTGATGTTACATCAAACAAAGGTTATTGGCAAGCATGCAAGGAAGGTTACTGCAGTGGTGCTTTGTTTTTCATTTAGCAAACATCAGATGTCCAAAAAAGACATTTCATGAGTCATTTTTATTAGTAGGCCTCTGGTCATCTGAATTATTCATTGATCTAACACTTTGTCAGCTAGTCTGGTGGGTATGCATGCCTGCAATACTCACAATATTCAGAGGGTTATCTGTATGAGAAAGAGCTTAATTCTGGACATACAGTGGACCTAGAATGTATTTGGACAGTTTAAATGGCTCATTTTCACATGCATCGATGTCACTGCATTAAAACAAAACATCAAAAAATCAAATAATGCTGGGCCTTTTTAACAGTAACCATTTTTCTGAGCCTTTTTTGTAATTACATTTTGCCAACTGGTCCCAAGGTCATTTTTAGTGCATGTAAAATATGAACACAAGTCACACAAGTGACCCAGCAGAGTAACCACAGGCGTAGTTAACTGCAGACACGTTCCAAGTTTAACAACACAAAAGTGTCCAAATGCATCTGTCTGAACTTTCACGGCATATATTTAGTTTAATAATGAAAATGTGTTAATTTGATATTTAATTATCTACAGTAATGCAATGTCATTCATACAATGTGATTTGAGGCTTAACTGTCCAAATACATTTGTACTGTAAATGAATGTATATATATTTTTATATGATAAAATGATCAGCACTGCAGAGGGTTTATATATTGATTCTTAGATTTTAAAGGAAGCCACAACATTTAATTAACCGTTCGGGAGAAATCACACATTCTCGCTTTCTCCCGCTTGGCTGATGGATGAATTCTGTGAATCTGTGGCCACCATTTTATACAGACTGTCTGCTCTACAGTACTACTGTAAAGCTATTAATGCAATCTCTTAACAAACACATGACCCGGAATTCTCAGGCATGCCTTCCTTTGCAGGTGCTGTTTCCTTGGTAACCAGACGGTCTAGGAGCGAATGGTTGTTGGGAGATAGATGTGGGCTGGGAGGGGGGAGAAGGGGTAAGAATCCTCCATCTTCTTTGTTCTCAATCCCTGCTGCTTGTGGCCTACTTTAGTGCAGAGCATCAAAAGCCCTTCCTATAAGACATGTCTGCTAGAAACATCCACTGATTTCTAAAATAAAATAGATCACCAGTCGCATTTAAATAAATGCATTTTTTTAAAACCATGATTTTTAGTTCTGAATGATTAATGAATAAACATTTATGAATAGAAGTTTGCACTGATGCCTTTTAGACACCCATATTATATTATATTATATTATATTATATTATATTATATTATATTATATTATATTATATTATATTATATTATATTATATTATATTATATTACATGTTGTTATATTATATTATATTACATGTTGTTATGTTATATTATATTATATCATGCACAGTGTCTGTGCTGCTGGGCGGTTTGTCTGCCGTTGTGTGTGCATGACTGAGGAGCCTCAGGCTCTGGTTATATCATAATCAGGGAGGACATTAGGACACAGCAGTCACAGATCTCACACAAGAGCGCTGGTGCACTGTTTAATGTCTGCTGCAGCACATCCAGTACAATCCAACTTGTATTGGCCATAAAATATTCTGTAATATAATTGTTATTGAAAATGTCTCAGACGTGTGTTCACTAGCGCACCAGGACACATGCGCGTGATGCTAACAGAGGAGCCAGCGTTCTGACATAAAACTCAGAGGGCAAAAAATGCAAGTAATCCTCTATGTCGACATCTGCAGACATATTTACGAAGTCATTTTGTTTTTTTGTGCACAAAAAGTATTCTCATGTTTTATCAAACTAATTTTGAACCATCGGGGTCACATGGACTATTTCATCAAAAATATCGTAATTTGTGAAAGGATGAACTGAGGACTTACAGGTGTGAGGCGACAGAGGTTAATAATTAATGACAGAATTTTCGTTTTTGAGTAAACTACTACTTTAAGGTGTTAAGTTCATTTTGGCCTGTTTTTAGGGATGTGTAGGGATTTATTACACTGTGTTAGGCTAAGCTGTGTGGTTCTGTTATGATGTGTTAAGCTGTGTTGGCTTCGACTGTGTTAGGTTGCGTTAGACTCTGTTCTTCCTGACCAATGCCCACCAGTTTGTTCTCAAATACCATATTTAAAGATTATGTAACTTGCTTTATGAGTCACAGAATACTCAGGGGTCAAAGGTTGTCTAATCTGTTTCCATACAAATGGTCATGTTTGTTGATTATGACTCACAAAAATGAGCTATTTTTATGGGTGTGTTGATGTGATTAGTAAATTTTACAGCTGTGTGAGTCACTAGAGTCAGTAACTTACAGACTGTGGGGTGAATTTACAAGAAAGTTGAAATACTTTAGCTTTTGGTATTTTAGTACACACTCCTGTGTGTTATTCAATAAGCGCATGCAGTGTGCCTGGATTACAGTAGTGAAGATATACTGTATGGTCACAGCATTCTATGTTAGATTGTGGTAGCCTGATGCACCTTCCACAAGCTCTCAGAACTGGCCTGCAATGCTGGGAAATAAACTTTTGATTAATTTTCTCCAAATCAATAAAAAAAAGATAAACCTTTAAAGATAAAGGTAATTGATAGCATCATCTATAACTTACATACAATATGTGATAGAATATGAAAATATTATAATATTGTTTCAATACTCATAAATTAATAGCTTTAAATGTTTCATAATTTTTAATTTAACAGTTTTTCATGGTATTGCAGTTTATGTTGTACAATCTTGTACCTTTGTCTTTTTGTACAGTTTTTAAAGACTTATTTGTGATTTACTTTAGAGCTAATTTTTAAACATATTTTTAAATCCTTATAGAAATGGGGAAAAAACATTTTAAAAAGTGCTGAGCATCTGTGCACTTGTTAGCATCAGACACTAAAACTGTACAGACACCGCATGCAAACAAACAACGCTATCAATGGGTGCCATTCATCCTGTGTCACTTGTCCGTTGTGTGTTTTTTGTCCCTTATCCATCAATAAATGTCTCAGTTTCCTATGAGGCCCAGGGGAGGCATGCTGTACAGCTGCAGGCCCAGGCGTTAGAACATACAGTGACATATACTGTACATCTCGGTATCACTTCATTACCAGTCACGGTTTAAATTTTGATGCTGTGATTTTTAGCGCTTTCCCTCCTGAAGCAAAACAGGGATAGGGAGTTACTATGGCAACCGTTTAGAACTGCACCACATTGGCAGCTTACTAACACTCTCTCGGTTATTGTCCTCGAGGGACAGATCTTTGAACACATTACCCAGCATCCACTGCAGCACATAAAGCGCAGCACAAAGTACAAAAAATGAAGGAACCGCCATTTCCTCTCCGGCGACATTAATATAATGGTTACTGACACACCTCCAGGAGCCAATTAAAATTCTGAATCATCTGATGTCTCTGCATGGTGCCCAACTGGTCATGTATTCAGCCTATTAGAGTGGAACAAAACTAGCCAGATGAGAAAGATGGACCAGCTGTGCTGAAATCCCTGTGGACGACCACACATGCTTCATCATCAAACGTTTTCCTATACTAAAGCTGTCCCATTCTCTTTATATATCTTACATATACACACATTTCCTTTTATCATGGTAAGTTATCATTGACATATAATCTTTTAATACTTAGCTATTAATACACAAACATTTTGCATTTTAGATTTTTATAAAGAAATTATTTACTTTGTTTTGAAGATTTGATGTGTCCATAATAAAATAAAATAAAAAAATGGTATGTATATATGCAACAAAACTGGCCTCTGCTCTGACCCTTTGTTTTCCTGGCAAATGGGTTTTCTGCATTGATCTGTAAGTCTGATTTGAATTGATTGATTTTGGGATCATGCACAATCTTTACATAATCCAGCCTGTCCTCAGATGGACCTCAGTCGAGCGTATAAAGGCGTTTGGTCCTCCAGAGAGGTCTGGTTGATTGTGCTGGGGTCTGGCTGGATGTGTTAATGTAGTTTAACACTGGCTGAGACTGGGATCTGTTCAGTCTGGAGAACACAGCAGCCTGTTTGTGAGTAAATCTTTATTTGACTAATAGAGGGCTATTAGAAGAGAATTACAGAGACTTAATTTAGGAAATTAGAGGATAGTCGTGATTGTTGTGAATGCCTTGTTATTTTGGATCTGTGCTGGCATCTCCCTTGAGGAAATTATCCACCAGAAATCCTTATTTTTACAGATTAAAATTTACTTGAACTGGTCACATAGATTTAGTCTGTGTCTGTGGACTAAGGTATTTTGCGCTGTGTTATGTTTTGTTGCAGAATGTTACATTGTTGTCGGCTATGTTGGTTTAAGCTGTGCTGGCTGTGTTGGCCTGTGTTAAGCTGTGTTGGGTTTGTTAAATCATGTTGGGCTATGTTAAAATGTATTGTTTCTCTTAGGCTGTGTTGCGATGTGTTTTTCAGTGTTAGGGTGTGTTTAACACAATCTCAAGGCAATTCGTAACTATTTACATTTCAGCAATTTGATGGCCAACATATGAATTTGTATGATCTAATTTATACAATTCCATACAACCTGGTTTTGCTCTTTCTCTCAAAACATATGTTTTTGTACAAATCACTTGTATGAATTCATACGAAAACACCACCTCATAAAATAGTTACGTTTCTGTGAGGCTGTGCATGTGTTAATATCTGTTGATTGTGGATGGTGTATTGAACTGTGTCATCTTTGTAACATCTTTCACATAAAGTGGCATTATAAACATCAGATTGAGGTTTATATCAGTCTACAGGTGTTGGGTTTCTCCAAAGCACAGAAAAGGTTTCACTGCCTTTAAAAGAGCAGCTGAGATGTTTGAGGCTCCTCATCTACCAGCTTTGTTAGAAGACACCCGTTCACAGACACTAATGCCAATTCTTCCTCCATACTGTGGATCAGATCTCAGTTGGAGGCACGAGGGATATGTGTGTGTGTATTATTACTGGAAGGAGAAAGAAAGTCAGAGACAGCAGAGAAGGATGGAAATGAGCGAGCAAGAGAAAGCGAGAAATAAGACTGTTTGATGTGTTCTGGGTTAGGCTGTAGTGTGGGGGATGGTGCGAGGGAAGCTGTTGGCACCAGTCACACAGAGAGAATTAGCAGCCGTGAATAATGCAAACCTGTCATATCAAATACAAGAAGGCTCTGCTCATACTGACAGATGGCTTGGGTTTGATGTTTGGGACCTGGTCATCCACCAGCTTAAAGACAGACTTTAATTTGCTTCTATCTTCAAGACATGGCTTTAAATTTATCAAGTCAAAAATGGTAACTTTAAAAGCAGTATAAAGTGTACAGCAGTATAAAGCAGTATAAGTGTATAATGTTTGGTGCTGTAACTAGGCCATCATATTTAAAGATGATTTTAGTGTGTATCACTGGATCCAGTGTTATGAATGCTCACTTGCCTCCCAGGCTTAAACTAAGCTATCTGTTGTACAGTAGCTAATCTCAATAGCTCCACAGGAAGTGCTCCACAGGAAGTTTTTTTAGATAAACTAAATTTGACAGATGATTTATTTACCTTTGTGCCATTTGCTGACAACAGTAGGTTATGAAATGTTGCTGAGAGGTTGTGAGTGCTGAGAACACAGTGAGCCAGCTGTTTTGGATATAACATATTCATACAGTAGACCTGCAGTGTTTTGGTGCAAGGGAAGAATGCTGCACGACTGTACAACACAGTGTTTTGCTAGGGCTTAATTCATATTTTTTATATGTTTTTAATTTGTACAAAGGGCAATATATTCTGGAAGATCCAGCTACAACCACATACGGTCGTTAGCTGGTGTGTAGCGTGATGTCAATGTAATGCATAACGAAATTTACTTGTACATTTATACATTTACACATTTACGCATTTAGCAGATGCTCTAAATCAACTTATAATGCATTCAAGAATCAAACCAGAACCTTTATGCTGCTAATTCAATGCTCTACCAGTTGAGACAGCTAACAATTGTAGGTCTTAAGAACATTTGCCTAACATTTCATTAGGTAACAAAAACATTAAAAATATTATTTTGAATGTTCTAGAAATGTTCAATATGTCTAGTTTTTAAGGCATGCTATAAATGGTATTTTCTTGGTTATACGTTTTTTAAAATGCCTGTAATGTTTTAAAGCATTTCACCAACAACTTAATAATAACATTTTGGTATATATGAAATATAATGTACAAAAAAGTCATAATAATAATGACATATTTGTCAGATATGGTAACCCATACCCAAAATGTGACCATTTAACCAATCATCAGTGAGAAGTGAACATACACTGCAAGTCGTGAACACGACTTCACGACTTGCAGTGTGACACACCGACCCAGAGCAGTGGAGCAATCAGGGGTTAGGTGCCTTGCTCAAGGACACTTCAGTTGCTACCCCCCAGCACTGGAATCGAACCAGCAACCTTCTCACTAACCAGCACGACTCACTAACCAGCACGACTCACTAACCAGTAGGCCACAACTGCCCCCTGTTCTAAGTTCTTCTAGCATTACTGCTAGCAGATCATTTTTAGAGAACATTAGCCATTGTAACCAAGAGTCAGAGGCACTGGGATCCATCTGCAGCTTGATTTAATAAGCGTAGTCGAAACTGGCAAAGGTCATACACAGGCAAACAGAACAATGTAGGCAAACCAGGCAGTATCGATGAAACAGGCAAAAGTCAGGGAGGTGGTTGGCGCCGGGGTCTACCGCAAGGTTGAGGGGCCGGTTTCTCCGGGTGTGGCTTGTGGAATTCCTCTGTGAGTGTTGGGTGCAGGATATTACCCGCGCTGACCCAGGAACGCTCCTCTGGACCGTACCACTCCCAGTTAACCAATTACTGGAGCCTGCCACCCCGGTTACAATCAAGTAACTCGTAGACTTGGTAAGCCTCCTTGCCGTCCACTATGATAGGAGGGGCCTGGGACCCCCCTCCAACTCTCCGACCGGTGCACCAGCGAGTTTTAGCAAAGACACATGAAAAGTAGGAGAGACACGATAATTAGCAGGAAGGTCAAGTCTAAACGAAACTGGTGTAATTTGTCTTATGATTTTGAATGGATCAACGTACCTGGGACTAAACTTTTGGCATGGGAGCCTGAGTTGGAGATCCCGAGTGGATAACCAAACCCACCGACCAGGAACATAGGCGGGACCTTGGCGTCGATGCCGGTTGGCTTGTAGACTCTGGTGTCTCACCGCATGTAAAAGTGTATGTGCTCGCTCCCAAACTTCTTTACTGCATTGGAGCCAGTCTGTGATGGCAGGAAGATCTGTAGGTTCGCCAGACCAGGAAAATATGGGAGGTTGGAAACCTAGCACACACTTAAAAGGAGCCATCCCCGTAGCCGGCTTAACCAGGGAGTTCTGTGTGTATTCTGCCCACATCAGGAACCTACTCCAATCAGACTGTCGCTGGTTACAGTAAGATCGGAGATAACGTATGATTTCTTGATTAAGGCGCTCCATCTGGCCGTTGGACTGGGGATTGTAACTTCAGGTCAAGCTTACGTTTACCCCTAAATGCTTTAAAAAGGAGGACCAGACTCGGTAGGTGAACTGGGGCCCTCGATCAGAAACAAAGTCCCTGGGGAGACCATAAAATTAAAACACATAATTAATAAGTAATTCTGCTGTCTCTAGAGAGGTAGGAAGTAGCGATCTACGATAGTGAGGATGGTGGTATTCCCGAGTGTATGGGTAGGTTTGTAATGAAATCTATGGCGATGTGTGACCAAGGGCATTGTGGTGTGGGTAATGGTTGTAATAGACCGGTGGGTAGTTGTTTGGGAGTTTTGGATATTTGTCATATATTGCAGTTATGAACAAATGGAATGGTGTCACTGTATAGAGTAGGCCACCAGTAGCAGTTTCTCAGTATCTGGATGGAGATCGTGGTTGAGTCCTTCGCAGAAAAGTAGCTTTAAGGTATCCTCTACTCACTCGGTCTGAGCTGCAAGTGTGCGGAATGTGAGGGCATACTCCGCAGCGGTTGAGTTCCCCTGGATGAGAGTAAGTAGTTGTTCACCTGGCCATTTTCCCTCTGCTGGATGTTCGAAAACCTCTCGGAACTGTTGGAGAAAAATGTCAAAAGTGGGAAAAATAGAACCTTCCATTCTCCAAACAGCCGTAGCCCAGTCTAAAGCCCTTCCAGAGAGTAGAGAACAAACAAAAGCAATTCCGCTGGATTCTGTGGGATACAACTGCATTATCATTGCTGAATCAAAGTTTGGCGAAGTCTTCTGTAATGAAAAGGCATTGGGATCCATCTGCAGCTCCATCTGATTTAATGAGCGTAGTCATACACAGGCAAACAGAACAACGCAGGCAAACCAGGCAGTATCGAGTCAGGGCAGGCAGAGAACAATTGTAAACGTGAGACAACATACAAAAAATCCGGGCAGGCGGCAAACAAGAATAAACAATAAACAGTCCAGGATCAAAAACAGAACAAACCAGAATCGATGAAAGGCCGCTCAGTAATGATAGCCGGGGCAAGTCTTCGCATAGAGTGATGTTTGTACAGGGTTTAAATAGTAAGCTGAATTGGATACAGGTGATAATGTGAAAGAAATTAGTCCCAGGAATGATGCATTGTGGGAAATGAAGTTCGAATAAAGTCTTAGGATTTGGGGGAAGGTTCTCTCTGGTGGTGCGGAGGAGGTGGAGTCTCCTCCGTAACAGCCATCATGTTGGAAGTGTCATTGTAAGAAGGGTCAGCATCAAAGCTTATAATTTTTTATCACACAGAAATGTTGTGATTTTTTAATTTGCCAGTTTATAATACACTGTTTTGAAAGAATAAAAACAAGAATAATTTAATCTGTTTTCACATCTGATTTTACGTTGGTGTAGTTGTCACCATCTATGTGTACTGCACATCTATAAATGATCTGCTAGCCCTGTTTATACTTAAAAATATGTTGGTTAACAAATATTTGCAAGCTTTATTTAATTTAATTTAAATTATTTAATAGCTTTTAGCAATTTACTCTCATACTAGCAAATAAACAACTACCATGTCCCTAAACCCAGTGTGTCCATTTTAAGATGGTATAACCTGTTTTTTCCAGCAGGGCTGTTTTGTGCACTAGAGTTCTGTGATGTTCAATCTCTGTTAACTACAGAGTGTTATGTACACACCACCAATCTCAGATTTATTCCTACAGACCATGTGACCGATTGCATTGCCCCCTGCCCTTTGACCCATATAGGAATCCCATCGTGTGATGATGTCATACCCAACGGCCTCCTATGACCAGCTGGTGCGTCAGGTGGAGGATCTCCGTATGGAGAACTCTCACCTGCGGCGTGAGCTTCAGGACAACTCACACCACCTGTCCAAGCTTGAGAACGAAACCTCAGACATGAAGGTGAGTGAAACTCAGGTGATGTCATAGTCAATATTATCATTTATGTTAATGTTCATGTGCACTTTTTCATTTGTTATTTATCTGTTATCTAATGTAATATGTTAATCTTTGCTGTATGTTATAATTTAGATTTTGCATTTCACCACAAATAGATTATTCATTAAAGCAGAATTCACTCATTGAGAAATTTTATCTGTTCATTGTTTGTGTTTTTCTATAATATTCAGATGCAATGTTGCATAAATGTGTTGTGTTGGAAAACTGCTAGATGTGTTGAACAGTGTGCACTGTAGTCTTTGCCTCAGTCATGACCCACTTTCTACAAAATGTCTGGAGACTCTAATGGTGAAATGTCCAGTATCCCTGAGCCCAATGATGCCTGAGTGCATTTTAAATTCACTGTTGCCTGTTACAGCTCTTGTTATTGCTTTCAGTTGCACAGGAGGTTAATGGAGGTTATTTCATCATTATTGACCCTGCGTCTTAAATTGCAGAATGTTTGCTGTCATATGAGCTTAATGTTGGTTTAGTTTCAGAGTTCCAGTAAAGTGGGCGTGTCCAATTCCTGTCATATTCTGTGTTATATGAGGGCTGTCAATTTAATGTGTTAATTCATCAATATAATGTCATATTTTGAAATAAAATAAATTTGATTGTAATTTATTCAGTTCAATCAGTTAATTGGCATATGAAATTTTATTGACAGAAATTGATTGACAGACCTAAATAATACTAAAGATTATGTCAATAAATACATGACTGCTCAATAAAACCAGAACAGTAAACCACACAAATCCAATGAAGAAAAACTTATCACATTGAGCAGAATTACCTTTGCTTATGTAATGAACTCTCTCGGAGGTCATGTCTGTTTTGTCAGTTTAACTGTGCTTGAAGACATTAATCCTGCAGGGACTGAAACCTCTGAAGAGCTTGTTAAAAATCAACAGATTTGTTTATCTGTTCAAAGTTTGTCTTTGTGACACTTGTTATGCGTAGTTCTCTTTAACTAAGTAATGTATGTTCAAGGTCTCTGTCTTAACATTTATACATAAAATTTATAAAAAATGGATTTACTTTTTAGTTAACCCATGTTTTTGGCATCCATTGTACCTAACTCTATATTTTTAAAAAAATCATAAATTAAAGCTGATTTCAGAGCAGCAATGGATGTTGTCCCGGGCTTATACTTTAGGTGATCCATGGGTCATTTTCAGTATCCCATGATTCCACAGTGGTCCAGATGCTGTATATAATCCCTGCTAAAGCTTTCAGTCTGACAATCAATTCCCTTCTCAGTCTGACTGGACCAGAGCCGATGAAAGCATTATAAAGATGATGTCATCTTGTTTTCTATAAGATATGAGAGAAGCGTTAATGCATGGGTTATTTTTTTGCTGAAATGGACTCCACTGGCAAACATTGACTGCCGCCTGCTTGTTTTGGGGTTTATTTTGCTGTTGTAGGAGGTTCTGAGGCAGCTGCAGAGTAAACTGGAGCAAGAGGCTGGAACTCTCGCCTCTTCAGGCAGAACTGATGTGCTCGACCAGCTCAAAGGTACTGCAGGATATCCACACACTTGCATTTGTTAAATGAACTGCATTTAATTTATTTTAAAAACATTTAAAAAATAATAGTGATATAGAGTTTAGAACAATTTGTTATTCAGAACTGGTTACATTCTTTTAATGCTGGAAATAATTTGTTACATCACTAATTGTTTACTTGTTACATCACCCAGACATTTAAGTTATGTTAAAAGTTAAAATGTTATGTTATTATTTACTTAATAATAACATAACATTGGACAGATTAACTAGGCAAGTTTATAAGGCAAGTTATTTCCCAAACAAGGCTAGTTTTTGGTCCAAGAAATGTTAAGGGTTGGGCCAAAAAATAGCAGAGACAGGTGAACAATAAACTCCAAAACAGTACAGTCATCTGGCAAAGACATTATTAACAAACAATGTGTAAATAGAGCAAATAACCAAGGGAGGTAAGAGGTTGTGTTAAATGGTAATTGTCAGTGGGGGGAAAGCTTGTGCGTCAGTGCACCATGCTGGGTTTGATGTCAGTGAAGACAAAATGTATTGATTTTCTTAAAAGAACCAATTCTGTACAATCCATTTTTCTTGTGACATTATACAATAGTTCAAGTCTGTTACAGCATGTGACACAAAATCTGTCCAGACATGGCTAGTTTTTGCACATGAACCAGTGTGTATGTGGCCAACATGATTCTAGGTCCAGTTAATCCTTAAAACTGGTTTAAAAAATCGTTGATTATTGTTTGCTCGTCCAGAGCTGCATATGGACTTGACCAACTACTATGAGCTTAAGTACCAGCCTCACAACCTACGTGTATTTCCGGAGACAATGGCTGGCCAGGTGGGGGAAAGTGAGGAGAGACTCAGCATCAGCAGAGCCCGGAGCCCCATCTGTCCGCCATCCCGCCAGTCCTCATCGGCGTCTGGAGAAGGTACAGCCGTGCACCCGACTCACCCTCATCAGGGACCTGGAGAGTGCCGTGTCACTGCCCAGCACCTGGAGGAACTGTGCAAGGAAAGGTAAGATCAACACAAGAAACAAGTCAAATGTTATTTTTTTCCCAAAAAACAATGAAATGGTTTGATAAACTGTTTTTTTCTGCCGTTGACATATTTCTTATTAAAACAGGAAGTTGGAGTGGAACAGTAAAGGGATTATCCTTATTTTAATAACCAATACATAATATTTTACATATACTTACATTACTATACATATTTTGTGTCACAAAATTTGTTTGGACTAATTTTATGACCTTTAAAAAGTAAATTGCTTTAAATAAGATTGAACAAGACACACTTCTTTTAAGGTTTTGCCAAACAGTTAAGGTCAGTCATTTGAGATATTATGAGTGTGTGTGTTGTAGGTCCATGTTGCTGAGTGAAATAGAGAAGGAAGAGAAGGAACACCGGTGGTATTACTCACAACTGCAGACTCTGTCTCAGAAACTGGCTGAACTGCCTCGACTTGATACGGTAAACAGCCTGAACATATTCCACACACGTTCTGTTACTTACTGATGGGCACATGGAGCAAAAAATTAGATCACCTGGACTGCACTTATTTGCCAAAGATTATTCTAAATCTAGATTTGTTTTATTTCAGTCAGGTGATGTCATCACCAGTAATTTGACAGTCATAATCCTTAAAGGGACAGCTCACCCTAAAATGAAAATTCTTTCTGAAAATTATGTTGATCCGAACCTGTTTACAAAAACAAACATTTTTATTGAGTTTTTAAGATTGAGTTTTTATGAGAACTTTACCAGCAGCATGTTGGTTTGGACCTTTTTGTCTCAAAATTAAAATAAATCTGGATAAGCAAATCTTTTTTTATTTTGTTGGTTAGTTTAAATGAAAGATTTTTTGATTGGCCTAGAAATTTGTCCCACATTTCTGGAGGTTTGAATTTGCTAAGAAATGCTAAAAAAATGTGTGCAGTCAAAATGCCTGGCCAACATTTTTCTGTGCATTGCAGTTCTCCATGCAGGTGGATTTTATTCGTCAGCAGTTGGAGTTTGAAGCCCAACAAGTGCATTCTGTTATGGAGGAGCGTTTCGGCACCAGTGATGAGATGGTTCAGAGAACTCAAGTAAGAAGAGATTATAGATTTAATGCCGTGTTTTTATTAACAGACCCAGCTGTAAATCCAGCTTAAATGTTAGTCACAGATGCATCATGCTTTAATGAAACCTGTGATGTAAACCTCAATATACTGTGTATAAATTTGCTGGTCCAACAGAAAGATGAATCCTAAACCAGTCCTGACTTAAAGAAACCAAGCAGGGTTCAGCAGGTTTATTGTGTATGACCTGTTCTCAAAATAAAAGCATTAGAAAATTACAGCCAGTTTGCAGAATGTGTGTCTTTCTGCAGATCCGTGTTGCTCGTCTGGAGCAACTGGAGAAAGAGCTGCAGGAGGTCCACAGCTCACGCACTCCACAGGAGAAGAGTGCTATACCAGACCCTCAGGTAACACACCTTAGGCCTTCATTTGATCACATTAGATTACATTACATTAGGTCTTACTACAAAAAGCTTCATGAATTAATTTTCATTCATTTCATTAATTTGGAACAATCTTATGGTATTATTTCAACAGTTGTTTTTATACACAGCCCTCCAAAACTTTGGAAACGCCCTAGAAAAATGGGGCTTTGAACAATATTGGCATGACTACACAAACTACGAAAACATATTTTATTACATAAACAGTTTATACACAGAAAGAAATTAAATTTTTTTTGGTGTATATGTACATAAAATTACATATCCACCATTAGCAGCTATTACAGCTCTGCATAATCTGGGCATCCGAGCTATCAGTTTATTCAAACATTGACTTGATATATTACTACAAGCCACCTAAAGGATTGACCAAAGATCATTTACATTGGTTGGACACTTCCTACGGACATCACGGTCCAATTCCTCCCATAGTAGCTCAATTGGGTTAAGGTCGGATGATTGGGGAGGCCATTCCATGACAGACAGAATAAATTATTATTGCTGGTCTTCAATGATAGTCAAGTTGCTTTAATGTATTTGCACCAAAAAATGATAAGGATTTATGCTGATATCGTCTAAAACCACACTTTGCCAGGGGTGTTTCCAAACTTTTGGAGGGCAGTGTATATTTTCAAAAAAATATTTAGTACATTTAATTTTGAATGTGTTTGTATTAAATATAAAAAAAGAAATACAAAAATTACTTTTAGATTTCCTTTTGATTATTTTTTTCATTTGTCAATTTGTTTTGTCACTGACACAACCCAAGTACACAACAACATTAACACAGTTCATAAATACTTAAGTCTTCAAATTTTGCATAAATACAAAATTTAAATATTTAACCAACTAGACCTGCCAATTCATGTTTTATCAGAGCTAACAATAGAGACAAATTTGATTATAGCTACTAAAACACATTTTTATAGTTATTTGTTTTTATATAATTAAATCTAAACAACTAAAAAACTAATATCTAAACAAATCTAAACAATACAAAGCTATTTAACAGTGCTGGTGGTATTTATACATGTATAAATCAAAATAATCAATAATGGTCAGTTGCCCTTCCTGCTCTCACCTGGCAGTATCTTATAGCACAGACTGGCACTGCATGTTGCTGTGCAGAAAACAGGGAACTTGCCCTCTGCTCGCTGCATCCCATTGGCTGCTTAGTAACTAGGGTGCTTGGCAAATCTGAGGCAGTGATATTAAAGTATAGCTCTCTGGGACTGAAGGAGTCCCACTGCAGTACAGTCATCTGTCTGCTCAGACACTTCTCCAGACTGACACTAAGCTCTTGAGACATTGCCTACTGTTTCTAAATGATAGTCAAGATGGAATTAAACATGCAGTTTTTATTTGTAAGGAATACATTTGCCTTATCTAGGTTATAAGATTTGTTTATTTTGCATTACATATATAATCAGATCAACAGTAGTCAAAACCTCTAAAACTCTACAAAATTACATTCCGAAAACATTATAAGTAAAATAATGTGACATATTTGTCAGATATGGTAACCCATACCCGAATATGTGACCTCTGCATTTTAACCATCACCGGAAAGGAGTGAACACACACTGCGAGTCATGAACACACACACCCAGAGCAGTGGGCAGCACACTACTGCACCCAGGGAGCAATCAGGGATTAGGTGCCTTGCTCAAGGGCACTTCAGTTGCTACCCCCCAGCACTGGAGTCGAACCAGCAACCTTCTGATTACTCACTAACCAGCAGGCCACAACTGCCCCATTCTGAAAGTCATATTTGTATCCTAACTTGTGATCTAGTTCTCTATGCTGGTGTTTTAGGACCTTCATTGTTTTATGTACACCAATATTTATATATCCTCTCCCTTAAAGCACCCAAACTTGTTTGTCTTTTACACATTTATACAGTTCTGGGGGCATCTGTATCTGATAGTATTGTCGAAAATAAGAGAAAATGGTAGGAGATTATTTGAGATTGATTATTTACTGATAGCCCTGAATTGTTATTGTGGGCCATAATTTTGGCTGGATAATTTTAACATAGCAAAAGTAATTCTTCTTTGTAATGTATTTAAATACCCTGGGATACACACATCTCTGGTTTGGAATCACTGCTCTACAGATTGAATGCGCAACACTGGTGCCAGTAGTTGCCATAGTGATGGACTTGGACATGAAAGAATGAATCAAGTGCTTTGGCAATGGTGCTGATTCACTCTCCAAATGCAGATGGTGTTCACATGCTCTATCCAGATTTTCATCACAAACTATGCCAGTTTATATATATATGTATCCCCATAATATAAGTCTACATTTACATTTATACATTTGGCAGAATACAATGTACTCTCTGGGAATCAAACCCACAACATTTGCACTACTAACTTAATGCCTAATGAAAATGAAAGCAAATTTCCTGAGTACCAGGGAGGAAAAAAACATGCTTTATCTGTCCACAGAGCGCTGAGTGCCTCTCAAAGGCATCTGTTCCTGATATGGATACAGGAAATGTTGGTACTTTGGAGGCCCCTGGAGAAGCAGGCAGCAAAGTAAGACCATCATCTCCTTATTCTTCATTTCTCAAATGTCTGGTTTCTACTCAATGCATGACAGCTGGTTTCATACAGTAAGGTTACATATGCAGAATTAACAAGCAGAATTTATCAACATAAACTACACTGTTGTATTTGCCCCCACAATTTAAATATCTGTATGTATTTCTTTTTAATTTGCATTTGTTATTTTTGCCCCTCTAACTCCCTAATTCTGTCCCTGCTCTGCAATATTTAAATTATTTTAGTTTGAACCTTATTGTTTTAGTTTGAATGTGATAATGACCAAAATAAACCCCTGCATATAGTAAACTATTAGACCATTTATGTATATAATACACTAAACTTTTACTGTGTTTGTGTTGTAGGTAGAGATGGTGTTTTGGCTTTTGTCAATGCTGGCCTCCAGAGATAGGGAGGAGATGTCCCGTACCCTGCTGGCGATGTCAAGCTCACAGGAGAGCTGCATCGCCATGCGCAAGTCTGGCTGCGTCCCACTGCTTGTGCAAATACTCCACGAGGGGGGACCCGGGGAGGCGGCTGGGACTGGGGGCTACAGTCGAGAAGCCCGCTCCAGAGCCAGCGCTGCTCTGCATAACATCATCTACTCACAGCCAGATGAGGGTCAGGCTCGGCGTGAGATGAGGGTCCTACATGTGCTGGAGCAGATCCGTTCACACTGCGAGAATGGCTGGGACTGGATTGAGAGTCATTTGGGAACCCCATCACCTGGAGGTGCCAAGAGCACAGGTAAGTTCTGGCTTATGATTTCAATACTTAAACTGCTGCGTAATTATTGAAAGACCATTGCTCATTTTTAAATGTTTTTTACACACTATAATTATTTGGAATAATAGTCCAATGAAATAGTCAGCAAAAATAACTCAGTTATGTCATATATCAATGTAATGTAATATTATGTCACTATCACCATTATTTAAAATTAATTATGCAGTGACAAAAGAATAATCCTTAACATTTACTTTGAACATTACACAGAAATCCCTGAACCAGTTGATCCCCAGATTTGCCAGGCCTTGTGTGCAATAATGAAGTTATCTTTCGAGGAAGAATACCGCAGGGCAATGAATGAACTAGGTATGAGAATGAAGTACAGTTTTTCTATTTACACTGGAGAGCAATGCTGTGTGCCACAGTTGTAAATAAACACACTCACAGTGAGGTAAAACCCAAAGGGTTGCTTTGAAAATGCTTATTTGTACATCTTTCAGGGGGCCTGCAGGCCATTGCAGAGCTAATGCAGCTGGACCAGGAAATGTATGGTATGCAGAATGAGCCAATCAATATGGCCCTGCGGCGCTATGCTGGAATGGCCCTAACTAACCTTACATACGGGGATGTTGTAAATAAGGTAAAATTTCTAAATACAACATCAGGTATAGACGTGAATTATGGGTTTACCACATTTTGATCTTCCTGTTGTGCAGTAATCCAAACTAATGATCCAAAACTAATATTTTGATACTGGCCAATAGTGGGTAAATACAAATAAATATTTTTTTTACTGGCCATGAAATTCTATTTTGTTTAGTTATTCGTTTTTATATTTGATACTTTTGTCTTCATGGCATTTGAATTATTGAGCTGTTTCCTACATACTTGTGGCAAGCAGCACAGGTCACAGAACATCAGCAAAGACCAAATTATCATTCTTAATATTTAAATCTATTATGCTGTACAGTGTTTCCCACAGGATTTTGTGAGACTGTGGTGGGTGGACCTCTGGGCCTCTTGGGGGGCCCGGGGGCCCACCCCCCCAACACCCCACCCCCCGTAAAATTTTGCACATTTTAAAGTTAAATGCATAAATCTGGGGCATTTTGAGAGAAAAAATTAAGTGACTAGATCTATAAAAGAATTTTGTGGTTATGTAAACAA
>JAZGTJ010000169.1:363-148914 GCA_036877575.1 Botia almorhae
TTTAAGCCAATTCTTGGCGTGTTTGACACACATGCTTCACAACCGGTCGAACAAAGAATGTTCTCATTAGCGTATTGAAACACAGCATCTCGTTCCCGCTTTTTAAGGAAACAGGGTTACAGTCAAGTAACCCGAGACGTTTGGTTGCTCCCTTCTGCCCACAGTTCATCGTATTTTGCGTTTATTTACAAAGCTACTCACAAGTCGCTGAAAAGACTCACAATAACAAAGTTTGGCTGAAAATTGTTTCTCTTTAAACCCCATATTCAAAACAAAATTGTAATGAAAATACATATGTACATAATTCGTATTTGATCAAATTTGTATAATAAATAAGGACAAAAATAGACTATAGACTACTTGATGTGTACTTCTTTAATGATATCTGCTTGGTTTATCCATCCACTTATTTATTTTTAAGCCACTGGTCACATTTGTACATTTATAAAGCACAAATGGTTTCTTATTCTTCCATCTTGAACAATGATCTTGTTTTAATGGGCTCTGTGTCTATGCAGGTCCATTCCAGGGTAATGAACCCCATCTAGGTTAATGATCCACAAACCTGCCTCACTTAAACGACTTGGTCTTGAGCTATTGTGCCCCTAAATAGCCCTAATGACACATTTGCCCAGAGATAGAGGTATTTCAAATCACACACACACATATATGCTGTACACACTCAACCGTCTTCTGCATAAATACACCATCCGTTTTTAACACATATTGCAACATATATGTTTTAGATACAGTGTATCAGAGCAGTGGTGTTCTATAACCTCAAGTGTATTGCTAAAATGTTGCTCAAACTATTTTAAAGAGAATGGCATAGGCAATTTCAATTGAAAATCTATCAGAAAGATATGAACACAACACACGTCAACCAAACACAGCGGTTTTTAAAAAAATGTCATTTTCTGCATATAAACAGGGAAAATACATTTTTCGTTTTTCCTTCAGGGTAATCCTTCTCAACATCCTGTATTCGCGGGGGCCATTTTAATATCCTGTTTTATTGTGAATGAAAATCTGGGCTTCATCCAAATCATTCAGCTCATCTTCCTCCAGGATCCCACAGTAAAACAAATGTCAGATCCGGCAATCAATAAAGTCTCGCGTCAAACAACAGGCGATACGCCTTGAAGTAATATCTACAGCACTCCAATGCTAACCGCCTGGCAGATGATATAAATGAAACTTTTTTTGTGCTTTTACACAAAAGAATTGGCGATCTGCTTTGGGGTGCGAGCGAGCGAACGAGGGAGAGAGAGAGCTTATTGAAAAGCTTGACTGATCGCGATACTTCTTTTTCCATTTATTCCAAGATGAATAATAATGGCCTAAAGGCCTTAATCATGTGTAGAATCGTGGAAATAAAGGCAAGAACACAGACACATGGTGGGACGAGGAGAAAAACGAGAAGAAAAATGCTCTTTGGTGATGGAGCATTGATTGTTATGGGAGGCGACCTATTGCTTTTCCCTGTTTCTGCCTCGCGTTATATACAGCCAGAGCTGAAACAACGTAAGCAGTGACGTCAGAACCAATCAGATCACAGGAATTTGACAGAAGCGCTAATTAGCTCAGAGAGGGGATAACAACGGAGAAGCAAGCAGGGCTGTATGAAAAGAAAGGTGAGTGGGTGGATATGGGCTCTAATATAATGTTGACGTGTCAGGAGGAGGTGATATTTTCATTGGATGACGGCCGAGAAGGACATCAAACTAATGTACTGAACCTCCCCAAACCCCCCCCCCCCCAGTCTGGCCTTTATACTATAGAAACCACCGTCTGTATGATAATCCTGTCCAAACCAATAAACATCTCGGGGAAGCGGTTTAGTCGATGATAAACAAATAGTGGTGACAATAACTGAAGAAAAGCTGCAGGGCTGCTGCTGCCGAACAGCATGAGAATTATGTCTCTGTAGCCACAGTCAATAACTGTCGCACCACTCAAACTTAAAGCATTAAGCAAGTCAACATGAAATCACAATTGATTCTATTTACTTTTTTAAAACACAATCTTGCTCTTATTACACACTGTTTTAAAGAAACAAAGGTTTATCTTTGCAATCTTTCGTCAAAAGAGGCTCCGCCTCTGAAACCCCTTAACTTTCTGGCTGATGTCATCAAGCACTCTCCTTTTTCAGCCCCTCCCCCTTATCTTCCTGGCTTTGTTAGATTTTAGAACACTCACTTTTCTTCAGTTTCAAGATTCAGTATTTTATTGCCATACCAACATAGTTTAAAGGAATGTTCCTCAGAGTACAGCCACAGAAACAAAGAAAACATACGTATCAGACCTCTATATTACTCAGTGAAAGATTCATACTTACGCTCGATGTAAAGAGATAAAGTACACTACCTAATTAAACCTAGTCTCCGTTGTTTCTGGTGTGCAGTTACAGCTTTTGTTCCCTTATCAGAACCAATGCCAAGATAAGTCTGGGTAATTAGCTAGCAGACCAAAAAATCTGGTTAAGAAATCTTCAGTAGACTTTTCCGTTCATTTATATCAGCGGACAGCAGAGATATCTACAGCTACTGGACTGTTGATGTTTTATCTCTCCAGCACTTGGGGAGAAGAAATTGTGATAATGTAAGAGAGAGAAAGGTCGTGACATACTAAGACAGCTATAGGGTAAATTCTAGAAGCAGCATTGTGCTCCGATACTCTTTCTTGTGTTGCTCTGCCGGCATTTCTGGAAGCTGTTCTTCCCTCTTAGCCTTTGGGCTTTTAATAGGAAATCCCTGTTCCCCAAATAGCACCTGATGGACAAGCAGTGAAACTAGGGGCCGCCACTTAAGGGCCTAATGACAGACCAGATAAGCATGTGCTCCGGGGGCCAGGCTGTCATTACCTGCCCGGGCATCTGGATTGATGGAACAAAGCTGAAATCTCATATCGTCAAGATGGCAGGCTTCTCTCTGCCCATTAGTGGCTCATTTCCCTTCGGACCCAAATTGAGTTTTGCCGTTTAATATTCAGAGGCTTCGGTACCCTCCGCTTGTTGTTGTCTGACATTATTCATCGTTTAAGTGACGAATATTAGATTGTGTTGCTCATCTTCACTTTATAAGCAGTCGATGAGGGAAAGAGATAAATCTCGTGAGGATGTGCAGACCTCTGGCGATTTATTACAGATGAAACAAGCGAGTGAGTGGGAGGAAGTTTGGGGATAAACTTCTTTCCTGTGTTTAGACTTTGGTTTTAGAAAGGCTAATTTCGTCGCGAAAATTCCCCGAGGTGCCAAAAGGGGGCACCGTAAGAAGGATGTCATGAGAAGCCGCTGAGCAAATAAAAGCAAAATCGAGTTTAGGAACTTTGGAAAAATTGCACCCGCACACACACAAACTTCTGATTCGGTCTGCGTGTGCTGTGAAAGGCACTTTCGATCAGACCTGTGTTTGATGATAAATGGCTGGCGATCTAAATCCCGCGGTGCAGTGGGGAGGTAAACAATCCTCCAGGAAGCACCAAGTATGGAACACTTCTGCAGGGCTTATTACAGTTGTTTAGTGCACTAGACTGGACCAGATGACAGAGGAGCACTGAATGCATGAAACTGTCAGATGTTTTATAGAGACTAAAGCGTCAAGTACCTCCTCTATCCAGACCTCCACACCTGATGTGATAAACTAACCCAGCGTACCGGTTCTTCTTAAATGAGGCGGCAAACTCACCTCACTTCATTTTTGGTTATTTTTCAGTCCAATGCATTTACGATAATTACGAAAATATAGTAAGCCAATTAATAAGCATTAACAAGTTCAATCAGCCAATCAAAGCACACGCCCACTAATCACATGACTTTGCCAGAATTTGCCGTAACCGTTACGACAAAACGCTCGATGGCGATAAGAGAAAAGTTTCTCTTTATAAAGATCTACTGGTGTTGCTTTTAAAAAATGAGTGACACTAATCTAATTAATTATTTTCAAACTAATATTCAAACTGATTTCCCCTAACATTTGTTTTGTTTACGTTTGTACTGTCAATTATCCAGCCTTGTCTGTAAAAAACAAATGTCTGCTGCAAACCAGGCAAAAGCAATCTTCATAGCGAGACAGCTAGCATAACTGCTGTATCGATGAGGCTATAAAGCGGGCGATGAAGTTCAACGTGAAATTTAATTCAAACAAAACAGCAACAGGTGTTAACAATATGGTGCCTGGACAAACAAATTATCTCTGAGTAATTGAGAGATTAAATCTCATTTTTTTAAACTCATGTCTCCCGCTCTCCTCATATCTCTCTCTCTCTTTCTCAATTAGGTGAGTTTTGGAGATTCTATTAAAGCGCGGGCATAATCAAGAGGAGTGGAAGTGGGAGGCAGTAATATGAGACCGGCTAATCTGTTTGTGATTAGTGAGCTAATTTACAACATCTCTAGCCATCACTCTCCCGAATGAAAGAAAACAACAGCCCCTGGAACTTATTCGAAGCACCTTCGTCTAAAGGGGGAAAACAGTTGTAAATATCAAGAGCCTAATAGCTTCAGTTAATTCAGAAATACTGGCGCTACCGTAACACGCTCAACGATTTACTGCAAACGTCTCTTTACTGCAAGAGCCAGGAGCCATTATTTAAGAGGAATAATGTAAATGACATGATAAAGAGTTTATTTTTAGTTACAACAGGACAGATAAACGTTTTAATTAATTGTGTTGCATGCTATATATTGCAACTTCAAAACAGAAGAATGTTATATTAACATATTTTAATTGCACCACTTGTGAATCTGCGCTTTTCAAATGAAACTGAATTTGTTTGTGACAATGTCCCAAAGCAACCTAGTTAATTTTCCCACTTAAAAGTTTGAGAGAGTTGCTCAAGGCAATAAAGGCAACATAGGCAGGAAGAAGGATCAAATTGGGGGTATAAAGTGAATTCATAATTGTTTAGTTCATTGTATGTTAACTCTATACTTTATTGCCTCCAAATGAGCGTGTATTGTAGACTACATGCATTCTCTATAGGTAACCTACACCAAGTTATTTTATAAAGTGACACTTATATGGTAATTATTATTTGTTATAAGTAATACATTTTAATAATATTATTTATTCATTATTACTTATCTGACCTGTAATCTAATCCAACCTTCAATTGAAGTTTGACACCCTGTGTCTACAATCAGACTGTATGTATGTTAATAATCACCTGATACAGGTTATTCGGAAATCATCACATTTGGTGCATCTGGAATACTGCTTGTGATTACATCCTTGACTGAATGTGATGATGAATGTTCCACACATGCTAAAATCCAATTGGTTCGCAACACAATAGCTATTAGCGTGTGGGACAATATGCCCACGCAAATGAAAATATGCTGAATTTTAACGAATCATTAGAGGCACTCAGCAGAGCTTGAGCGACAGAAGCGAGAAGACAAACATTATTCAGAGTTTTTGATTGTAATTACATGCTAACACAGAAGGCAGACAGACACGCGCATTTGTGCGTTTTAGTGATTCAGACATGATGGTCGCATGCCTCGTGCCTTATCCATTATCTGCCGTGGCACGGATAGGGTGATTAAATGATAAACAGTAGATCTGACTGAACTAAATGAATGAATAAATAAATCACTCTCTTGCTTTGACAGAGCAGACGCATGACCGCAGATTCCATCGTCGTGGTAACCTGAAACTGTGAGCTCTCGTAGGCTCCTTTTCAAATGTGATTTTAGAATCACATGACGAAGGCCGGGATGAAGGGTCTGTGCTGGTTTATTGTGATGCAGCCACTGAGATATTATCATCACATTTACTGTAGACTCTCTCTCTAAATTTGCAACAATCCAGATAAACAAACAATCTCGGGCACCAACTAATCCTATTTCTTGCTAAGAAACTCAATTCTTTGAGATTACTTTATCTTCGAAGACCGCCTTATATTTCTGTATGAACGTCAATAACAATTTTCAAACTGGCCTCTAAACTTTAAAGCTGAGCCAGAGCATAAATGCTGTGATTGACATTATACACACATATATATATATAAGCATCCATATTCTTTGCTGCACACACACACACACATATATAGCCGATAAACATTAAAACGCATTCATTTCTAATCACTGGTTTCTCTTCAGTTAACCGTTATGATAATACAGCGAGTGAAAACACAGGCACAGTGTGTTCCAAAATCTATTTCTGCACTGACCCGGCTCATCCATCACCACTATATATCTGAAGTACACACGTACACAAACACACACACAGCTGAAGAACAACCACAGATGGCATCTGAATCTCGTGCGTCAGTGTGATGGGAGAATTCATGGCACAGAAGGATAGGAGCCAGTAAATGCCAGCGTTCCAACCTGCGGCACACACACTCACACACACATGCTCCTGCCTCCCACACGCTCCTCTAAAACAGCTATATCTAATTATTCTTAATGAAACCCTCCATCTCAGTCAGGCACACCACAGTGTGCAGGGCAAGTAAGAGTGGATGGATGGGGCTTCATCACAGCTGTTTTTCAGTTCTTATGTTACCACTGTGTGACACAAAATGTGAGTATTACCAAGATCAGACTCAAAATCATCATCATCATTATTATACTGACCACTCTATATAAACAGAGAAATATAAACAGAGAAAAGTATATAGAGAAAGACAGTATAGAGAAAGTCACATGGGTTTTGAAAGGACGAGACCGTAAACTATTCCTTCGACTTTGTCAGAGAGATCCAGGCACATGATGAACCGAGAATCAATTTGACATGAACTATGTTCAGCTTTAATTAACATCAGATTAAGACATTAAGATGCAGGCATCATATACAGTCCACACGGAAGAGACAGACTGAATTTAACTAATTAACTAATAATTTAACTTTAGTCATCAGATGCTACAATGATGGTGCCTTTAAATGTACAAGATATGTTCATGTCCTAAATAAAACGTCTGTTTTTTAAGCTTGTTCTGGATCTAAAAACATCAGGCACAGGACAAAATCAACCTCCCCATCACTTATGCTTTTAAAAGCTCTGCTTGATTTGAAGGATCCACTTACAGCTTGTCTGTGTAATGGCTTCTTCAACCACATACTGAGGCCAGCCAAGGATGAACTCTGTTGCCTTCGTATTTTTGCGATTTAAAAGCTCTTGCTTTTGTTGCTTGGGATTTTCTGGACACGCAAACCTCAAGCATTATCAGCAAAATATAAAGCACCGGCAAAATTTGACAGGAAGAGGAGAGCAGGAATAATCAAACTATCAAATGCTAAGGGCTTTAACCACAGATCGGTTAATACCCAGAATGTTCAGGTTATCAGAGTCTATGACCTTGCGGCCATGTGATAAAACGCTATACAGGATTATGTAGTCGACAGTAAACACAGTAGACAGTAGACACACACACACACACACACACACACAGCAGAATATACACTAATTATTTCAAATTATACTAACAAGATAGAAGGATATAAAGGACCCCTGTAGGAATTTACTAAATAGCATTAACGGGGCACATAAAAATCATTTTTTTAAACAGCATGTAAAACTAGATTTGCATTTCCTGAGGGAACTACCAATGCTTGCGAGACTGCAAATGAATAGTGTTAACGTTTTCGTAAGCTTAGCTTTTGTGTAACTGAAATATTGCAGAGCTCCTGTGGAGTTGTCATGGCACTCTTGTTTCCTGTCCACCATTTATAAGAAGACCAATCACGATTCAGTTTGTAAACAGGTTTAAGAAAAGCACCAATGGGAATTCAGTATCCCAACTTCATCGCTTTTGATTAGCCAATGTTTTGAAATATGTATCGCATTAATATAAGACAGTGGGATTTGTGTATAAAGTTGACACCAACCATAAACAGATAGCACGCCCAAGTTAGCCTACAAAACATGTCAGAAACGTGTGCGTTTTTCAGGTCAAATTAATTAAAGTTTAATAAGGGCTGTAAAACAGCTGCAGTATCTTTGAAACTGTTTCCAATCTCTTATTACAGTGAATATTCTTGTATATCTTTTGCTATTGCGTAACACCTACTGAGTTGTATTCTTAACAAGCAACGTTGACAAATCAGCAGGACTGGAGAACAAGCCACATTTGCTTGACCCTGATTCACACAGAATACATAAATCTCAGGCTTTTTGCCTGTAAAGTGGATTTATTTTGCAGCATTTCACGGTTTGAAATGCGTTTCTCTGCTGTTTTGCGCTGCTTCTATTTGCGGTCGCTGCATGGCATTCAAGTAAAATACTGTCATCAGCTGCGCAGATGGAACTTGAGGAAAAAAATGAAGGTGGCGAGGGAAAAAAAAGAGAGAAGAAAAGGTAATGAAAAAAGAAAAAGCTGACACTGAGGGCACTATAAAAAGGACAGATGATAGGAGAGAAAGAGAGGGAGGGAGAAATGAGTTGATATATTGTGTGGACTTTTGCACATTTTAAATAATGTCTCGCACATAAAGCCCAGCCAGTCATGAAATTAGCCTTTTACCGTTTTCTACAGCAAACACAGAGACTAGCAGCGCCAGCCTTGAACGGCACCAATACCTGCCTCACTGCAAGATGTTATAGTACAAAAAACACACATTTCCTGAGACAATAGTGTTGTATAAAGGCCTGTCTTCATTAATGATATCGCTGGAATAAAAATGTGAAAAATACAGAATGCTAAAAATGATCCAATACTGAAACGGACTACAATCTTCTCGTAAAGGCCTCAGGTTTGGATAGCTAAACCTCATATGGGATGTAAATGGAAAGAGTTTGTTTTCCTCAGACTTTAAGGTGTGAAGGTGGAATAACAGCATCTTGGTTTGTTTAGGACAACATAGATCTGTTCGTAGCATTTCTGTCTGTTTCATTGTATAGTTCTGAAAATGTGGAAAGTTTTACAACATTTAAATATAATGAATATCAAACCTTTTCCTGACTGATTATGAATATCAAATAAGAGAATTACGTGCACCACAATATGGTTTCGCAAATGGAACGTTTATTTTTGAAAAGTTTTCGCAGAAACAAGCCCAAGAAGAGCGGACTTCGTAAAAAGTGAAGGATTTTTATTTACTCCAAATTCTCTTCTCCCTCCACACTTCATTAAATAAAGCAATGTGACATTTACATTTCAAAGTGATTTTCATTCTTTACAGCAGAGAAAGAAAAAACTCACATAAAGGTCAATAGGCACATCTCTGAGCCCAGGCGTACGAGAACGAGCCGAGCCTGTGTGTGTGTGTGTGTGTGTGTGTGTGTGCACGCATATGATACGTGTGAATTAAAATAAGTTTGATTTATGGGGACAGTAAATGAAAAGAACCTTGTCAAATTCTCCTCCACTCAAACTCTCTACATCTCACTTGTTTCTCGCTCGCTCGCACACACACACGCTCTCTTGCTTTACTGCAACGTGTGTGTTGCAGTATGCACGCGCACGGGTCTCACAGAGGTACAGAGAACGCCAACAGTGCACGGCTGTGGCCGTCCACCACACTGTCTTCCTGTATGAAACACCTCTCCTAATCTTTCTTTTCATTTCTATGATCTTATTCTTTCCCTCTATCTCTCCTTTGTCTAATGCAAACTGTGGCTTGGCATTGTACAGCAATTTTCCCTCGATTTTTAGAGATGGGTGTTTCTAGAGGATCAGACCACAATTGTATACGAACAAGCATGCAAATGATTCTCTCCCCTCGAGAATAAGACTAAAAAAAAGTCTTAGAACTGCATCCACAGTAACTGAGTAGTTTATTCATGTATAGCTGTATAGCTGGTTAGAAAGCATTGTATTACGCATGCTTAAATTATAAAAAGCAAAAGTGGTCCTGGGGACTGTTAACTATTTACTGAATATTACTGTATATTATATTGCAGTAAGATTGCCGCTATATCGTATAAATTTGACTTACGAAAGAGTCTCTTTGATACCCCTTACAGTAATGCACAACCCCTCCTGGCTTACTGCTGTCATATTTTAGATGTCACTCTCTCTCTCTCTCTCTCTCTCTCTCTCCCCATCACTAACACACAGCAGGTCTTCTCCAAAGGAACTCGGGACCTCTGAGTGTACTGGAGTATGACCCCACTCCATGGGTGAGTGTGTGCCCTCATTATAAATTACAGAAACACCCCAGTGCCATAACGGCAGGACAATTAGGGGCCGGCGAGGACCTAATTACGGCCCTATGATCTCCTTTAATGCCGGAGTCTGAGCACACACGCCCGGGGCAATTTTCCTCCCTGTTAATTACGCAATTATTCCATTATTGCAGATTGACTGATGGGTCCCGGCCGAGACTGTGACCTCATGGACTTCAGAGGTGAGAGGAGCTCTTCAGAACAGACTGAGAAACCACACCAGTCTCCTGCCCAGAGATGAGAGTCTACGGTACAGGCCAGTTTCTGCTGGAGGCTGCACTACTCCACTTCCTGTAATAGACACTAAATGAAAATGAGCTGCAGATGATCACAAAAGATGTGTGTCAGGGGCAAAATATGAATGAGACGGAGAGGAGGCGGCACGGGGGAGGGCAGCCATTGTTTTTGCTGAGAAAAGGTTCCTCTAAAATACTACAGCACAGACGAGGCGAAGCAAAGCGGTTTTCTAACAAAAAAATTGCTAACGTAAGTGTGGGGAGGAAATTTTGACTGACAGATGATCAAAAAACTTAAATGGGTGTTTCATTTACATGTTAATGCGTTTCCAAATCTGAGGGGAAAAAATGCTTTGCTACATCAGTAAGAAAACGGATATGACTGATGCATATATTTTTTATAAAATATGAATCTCTGAGAGGTCTCTCAATGTAAACTATAGATATGTATAGATTGTTTACAGTGGGTTCTATGAAACTGCTAAAATACGTCAACCAATGACTCCCCCTATAGGAAGAACAGCTTTCTTTCTGTAGTAAAGTTTTGTCCAGGGACTTTAGGAAGCACTCAGTTTAAACCACATGGAGTGATGCAACCATACATAATGGACTGTAATGATCTGAGCTGCTTTTATGATGACAGGATGTACTGATGATCTAACCACATCTTTGATGTCCATTCTCCACCTTGCAGACTGAACTAGATGTGTGGTCGCATCAACATCACATGCAGCTTCATGCAGTGAGGCTTCCTCGCCGTTGTAAAATGTCACGTTAATGCTAATGCTATATAATGCTAACATGCGTGCATATTTCTTGCGTCTTTTTGCATTTTCATATGCTCCTGCCATTGCAGACTGCACCATTAAGTTTGGCATTTGATGAAAGTCCCGTTAGCATGCGTCCACGCAACTTACGGTGCATTGACTTTATTACGTGTGCCGGTGGCTACCATCACCAGAACGATCAAGGGATAAATGGAATGCTAGAAAACACATTTTTGCATCGGAATGAGAGACGTCTTACTCATCCATGGAAAGCAGAGTGAAATGGAATTGCAAGTGTAAACTCAAACATAAAAAAATAACCACTATGTTTGAAATAATATACATTTGGAGTGAGTATATAATGACAGATTCGGGTTTATTGGGTGTACCGTCCCTTTAATACAAGTACAGTAGACTACTTGTAGTCTACACTTAGACTACTTTCACCTTTTAGTAACCTGGAGTTAAGTGCCTTTCTCAAGGACAAACTGGTAATGATAAAAGAATCCCTGCTTGTGAGGTTCGAACCTGAAGACCTTTGGTTACCACCCATAATCGTTAACTATTAGGCCACACCAGCTGACATGATCCCCTCACAATTCTCTCCATAGACACAGATGCCTACACAAAAACAAGCGCATCATTTGCCTTGTTCAATTCATCTGTGAGTGCCATTAAAACATGTCTGGCATTCTCTTTGAAGTACGGATGGCTCGTGGTTCATTGTGATGGGTCCTGAGTGGCCCGTGTTTTTGTGGTGGGGGTGAGTGGGTTGCGGAGGCCTGAGAAAAAATTAGGAAGGCTAGAGCCTCGATCTAATTGCCTGATGATGGTATTTTAAAGTCTCCCTGATTATAAAGCTGCAGCTAAGTGCTATTGATCTGGGACCTGTAGGGGATGTCTCAGTCATGTGGTATTAGGACCTAAACCGTTCCAGCATGCATTATTCAACATGCTACTGACAAGCTCCACTGGCAGCTAGCAATCCCAGGGCAACGGGCAGCTCAGCTGTGACCAACCTCCCTCCCAATACACACACACACTCTCTCACTCTCTCACTCACATAACCACTAGCCTCTGGCTAGCCCGCATTGTTGCCCGCTTGTTGTCGAGAACTCATCGACCCGAGGCAGCCAGAGGTTAATAGATGAAGTGCGTGTGGACCTGTTGTCTATACCTGCTGAAAACACTGCGGAAGCAGACGTGTCAGTTCACAGCCCCTCTTGCTCTGATCCAGCGGAGGGCAAGGAACAACAAGAACGAAAACATCAGACAATCACCTGAAAATCTGAAGTTCAACAGAGCTGGCACGGGAAGCCTATGAATGCATCGTCTAACGTGGAGCGATAGCTCAAGCCAGTCAAATTTTACCTTTCACACCCTATTCCATACATCATTTCCTCAGATATATATACATATAGATATACAATATCTATAGGTATTCCATATATAATATTTAGCAACAAATACTGATAAAATGCATAACTTGAAGTTGTAAGTCGCTTTGGATAAAAGCATCTGCCAAATGCGTAAATGTATATATAGCAATACATATACGGAGACAGATATACAGAAAGAGACTGATTTTTTCAATGAGCAATACTATAGGTATGACATATATAAGTTGCGTATAGCATACGTTGCTCCCAAAAGTTTGTCCATACTTCAATAGCTATACAACTCTTGTAACTGTTCAAGTGGAGAGCCCTGCAAGACATCAATAAATCAGTCCATCCTTCTATTTATCCATCATTCATCTCATCCCTCATTTTCCTTATCCTTCCGTTCGTTTTCCTGCTTCCCGATCCACCGTGAGGTGCCCCACAAGCCCTATATAATGTATCATTGTTTGCACCGACTGCAATTATCATGGGGATCAATGGACGTGATCAATACTTTACAGCAATTAACATTTAATATCCTTGCACAGCCACTTAGTCCATTAATGGGAGATTGATTATTCCACTGCCTTGCTGGAACGCTGCCTTGCTGGAATGCTGCGTGGAACAGGCATATTTCCTCTGTCTATCACACACAGTACTCAGGTATTTATGTTCTGACAAACCTCACTTACAATTCAGTGTACGAATCACGTTACTGACAAATACTAAGACAGATGTCAAGAAAACGCACTAGCTACCTTGCTAAGCTAAGCCTTGTGCCACCTACAAGTTTTCCTCGGAATTTTCCACTTACAAGTTTTGGAAATTATGCTTATGGTGTATATTCAAGTGAATTTAGCTTTCTGAGCACTACAGGAGCAAACGTGTATAATTGGTGTTCCGTCTGTATTTTAGTCACTTGCTGCCGCAGAGAATGATGGTAAATGACGTTTGTCCCAAAAACTTTGTCTCACAAACCAGCTAAACAAGTGGAATCTAAAACAATCAAATGTTTTGGGAGTTAAAGTGAATGTTTATCCGTCCAAAATGCAGTGCATTTAGTACTTGAATAATACATCAAATAGATTTTTTTACACTAGCCTGCAGCAAGCCCCTGCTGGATTTCTTATTACCTCTCTGTTTCATTCACTGGTGATATTTGATTTTGAAATAAATTTGCTATTAAGAAGGCTATTAAACAGTATATGTGAGTGTGTGTATGTGTGTGTTGATGCCTTGATCCCAGCCTTTAAAAATAACACGGAACATTAACAGTCATTTGAAATTGAATAAATGTGTTGACTGCATTAAATAAATTTGATTATCGTATTAAATTTATTTTGAATGTTGCCGATTTACTTTGGCAGACTTACATGCATAGACTGTCATCGAAACATTTCAAACGACAGTGAAATAATGGTGGCAAAAACAAAAGACTTTTGTCTAGAGTTTTAAAATAAAATTTATTTAATTTATTTATTATAATTCAAGTTAATATGTCATGCAGGGTCGTCATCAAGGGCGGGACAACCAGAAATGTGACGGGGTGGCACTAAATGCTTCTTTATGCTGTTTGGTCGAGTATGAAGACTGGGGCCCGCCCTCATAATTTGGTCCCGACCCTATAAATTCACACCCTGATGAAATGCAAGTACAAGCAGTCCATTAAACCCTAGCTAGGATGCTGCTGTTTAGGTACCCTAGCCCCTAAATACAAATCATACCCATGCATCACTGAGGTTATTGTTGTACATGGTTATATTTACGCACGTCTTCTGTGTGCCTGCGATACAAATACTGTTTAACAAACTGAGATGTGTCTAAATCACACTAATGACTGAATCGATTATTAATTCCACACGTGTGATCGTGCCATTGTTCTGTTTCTCACAGAAAATCATTTTCCTCCCTTCACATCTAATTTGGCATGAAATAATTCCGCGTAGAAGCGGTTAAAACCGGCCGCGGCGCCTGTCGACAAGCAGACCGTGCCATTTTTGCCCCGTCTGATATAATCACAGACATCAACTGGGCGATTGAAATGAGAATTATCAATCTCCTATGGAGGGCTAAACTTACCCTCAGACGCGCTCCGACGCTCACACACAAAACAAAGAACATTTTGCTCGGGCGACCAGAGAAAGTGTTAAAAGTGTTTGTGCAAGCGAAAAAGAAGGATCGGGCAATTAAGAATCCTGTCAGATAAACTCCTCTTGAGATGCTGCCGGCATGCTTCACGCTCGGGGGGTATCGACATGAAGTCTGTCGCGGCTTTTGCCTCCGACGCGAGAGCCGCTGCAAAGTTGCGAGGGGTTCTGCTATATAAACACTTTGTTTCTGCTGACGATCTGAGGGATGAGCTGGCCTCCGCATCCGCGGTATTGATCCTCTTATTGGTTTCCTGCAGTTACTGCTTTAGGAGGCACCGTGGAAAAGGGGGATTATTTTAGGGAGAGGGGAGGTGAGGAGAATTAGAGACATGGGGAAGGAGGGAGAGAGAGAAAGAGAAGGTGAGAATAGGTTTCGATAGGACTGGTTTTCTCTGGGGAGTTTAGGTAAATTTGTGTCTTACAGACGTACTTTGTGACTTTAATCCCATTTGGATCAAACGTGTCTTTGCAAATTACTTTACGGCTACTGCAGGAAACCACTAAGAAGTGTAATAATGGCCCTAGTGTGCCAATACCAACACAAACGTACGGTCTGTCTGACACGCTATGAACATATTCAATGACAGATATCAAACATTAATAACTGTTATTCTAACATTGTTAAAAAACAAATCCCAACCATTCTAACCATACTTTTCCTGTTTTTCTCTCCAGTTGTTCGTTCTTGCCCTATAAAGAGCTTCAACACTCATTTTCTGTTCCCACACTTATGTCTTTTGTAAACTTAGACATGGTCAAAGAAAAGAAAACTTAGAATAAAACTCTAAAACGGTGGAGCAATTTTAAAGGTACAAACAGAACCGAGAACATAATCGGGTGACACAATTGCATCTGCAAAGATTTCCACTGGTGCAATAACTGCTGTATGCGATTCTTTGTGCCACTCGGTTAATGCCACTCAAAATCATGGAACCGTATGTATTAAACTGTCTATCAACGGCGGACGCTTTGCCAGACGCTGGATTACGGCACCACATCCAAGATGTAGGATAATTACGCGGTTCATTATTACATACTGCCACGTAGACCAATTAGCAATCAAATTACACTCACTTCAGCCAATTACTTCTGGACTTGTGATTTATAAACCAACACCGCCAGAATTGAACTGGGGAAAAGAAAAATGGATTATGATGAGAATTGAAAACATGTTTGAGCCACACAGCAATATAACAGTAAAAATCATATGCAGAACAAGTACGGAAATTAAGCCTTTGAAAAAACTAAGATAAACTACCTGCGCGTTTATCGTATCAAAGTAAACCTCCTCACATAATGTCCTGTTTCAGGCCAATTCTGCCTTTGTTTTCAATATCAAAGAAAAATAGTAGCAATAACAACGAAAATAATAACGACGTCGAGAAAACAAAAAGAAATATAAACTCACAGAAAGAAATGGAAAACCTTGCCAGAGGTGACCGGATAAGATGCAAGAAATTAAATGGAAGTCTAAGTTATATACATCCCCCGGGGTGGCTTTATAAATATGTATTATTAAATGCTACATCACTGTGTATGTCGGGCAACTATTTCTCACAGAAAATAGCTACAGACTCCTGTTCTTGCCAATTAAATTCACCCCGGGGCGGGACGGATCTGTGGCGCGCGATGCTGTAATCTTGACTGATGCGTTTGAGAAACTGACAGCGCACCGGTCACTTTTGGGGGGGTGTAGCAGCGGAGAAGACGGGGAGAAGCAATCTTCTCAGCTGGATCCACACCAGGCTGTGGTTCGCATTACAGCCAGAGGAGATTATTTGTATCGAATCCATCACGTTCCGTCTGTCCCCCTTCCCACTTTAATCACGTACAGTCTTTTATCTACGCTTTGATACTGGCTGGAGCCTTAACGTGTCGTATTTGGCGGCGGCTGCCGTACAGGAGGTGAAAGTAAGCCGTTTTAAGTGTGATATCATGGCAAGCCGGTAATAAAAATGACATTGAGTCTGAGAGCGTCCTTGCATGTCAACAGATAGAGAAACGTGAGGCCTGCGGAGAGAGCTATCAGCTCTTGTTTGGTCCGGGTCTCGCGCGCTGTGGCCCGCAGAAATAGCCACAATGATACAAACGGGAGTCTTTTCCATGCTCCAGAATTCAATATGAGGTTTGACACAGATTAGAATGAAGGAATGTGGTAGTGATGAAGGGGTCAGTGAAGGTCACAGTGGAATACCAATATGAAAGATCTGCTGGTTCGAGGCCCTGATTCTGAATGTAATCTGAAGTGCAGGATCAAATATGTAACAGCAAAACAGTGTGACTCAGAAGTAACATCATGTAAAGTCAATAAGCTGATTTTTTTCAAAGGCTGTCACTAATAAAATTCCTATCACCAGATACTAAGCAAAATATGAATGTATTTTTGTTTTATCACATTATGAGTGGTTATGACTATAGTGTGTTTACGCACTTTGAGTGTAGAAGTGATATTTACTTACAGAAGCCTTTCCGGCACTGTTTGAATAATCAGATCCAGCTTCTGTATGACAGTGTGGACAGTCGGTGCTAAAGATCGGGTCTAAAAACAAGATCAGAATTGTGTGCAGTGTGAACAGAGTTTTAGTGGACCCCCTTTATCCCGGGGCTAGGAACATCACTCCCCACCAACAATAGCCCTATAACAAGCAGATCCTCAACAACACGGACCAACTAACATTTAATCTCGTCAAATGCTGCCCAAAGCAATCAGAACATAGATCTATTACAAGGGAGAGATAAGGATTAAATTAATAAATTTCCTCAGGGGTAAAATCAAATTCTGGTCATTACCTGAAAAGATTAACTCCAGGGCAGGAGGAAATAACAGGGAGAAAATTTGTATTTCATTTACTCGAGGCTGTAATGTATAAGAAAATGGATTGTGCATTCGAGTAAAGAGATTTTGTTACATAAAAAAAACTTTGTCAGATCATCACAGCCTTCAGGTGAGTGTTAGTAGTGTTAATGGAGGTTTGCGTGAGCACGTCTCTAATATTTTCTATTATGTTTTCATCATTTCATCCAAAAATGAAAATATCTTCATCATTTATGCATCATGTACTTTGAAACCTGTATATCCATATATATTATATTCCATGGAGTTATCCTACCCTTTTTCACACAATATAAACGAGTATAAATGAATTTAATTCCAGTCTGTTCCTGACATTATATTCCCATACAGTCACAAAAGACATATAGTGCATGGGTTAATATTTATTTTATTTTATGAAGTGTTTTAGATTTTGCACTATTGCACCATTGTTGCAAAAATGCACTGTACACACAATGGTTAAAAGTATCGATTATGTTGGTCACACTAAATGCAGATGAGTTGAACAGCATTATTTGTGATTATAGACAAAACCATTCATTAGCCAGAGCTCAATAGTGGACAATGAGAAATGAAGAGTTGTCTTGTTACAAAGCTGAAATATTCAATATGCACATAAGAGAACTTTATTGGACGTATGATCCGTGCAGGTTGATTGTTCCGGATAGTTTGCAAGTGAAGCAATAATTAGGACCGATATCAATCAAAGTCGTCTATAACGGTGTCATGCTTAAGTGCCTAGAGTGCAGAAACGAGGCAGAGTGCAAATGTGTGCATGCAGGCTGCCACATGGCAGTTAATATTACAACATTTCACAGCTATTATTTTTCCTCCCAGACATAAAACTACAATTGCCATTGATTGATATTAAAAGAAGGTTTTTCTAATGTCAATTAGATTATTTTTTATATTTTTTTCCTTGTGTATTTAGGAGAAACAGGTCAGTTGCAGCATCATATTGGGTACAAGTCTCCTACATGGAAACTGCTCTTTAAAACAAATAAAGTTCCTCGCATAACTTTTGGATTTAAGTAAGATATAGGTCAAATTTTATGCAAATTCTCCATAGAGAAATATAAGTTGCAACAGATGCTCTCTAAACTGTCTGCATCACTCAGGCTGTAATACTGAAACTTTATATGTATTTCTAATAAAGTTACCAGCCATGTTCGGCACCTAGTTCCTACCTACTCATATTTGGGTGTTAAATTTGTTATCTTTGAGTCATTCGTATATGCTCACATCTTCCAATGGAATTTTCCATGTTCAAACACCTCAGAGTCCTCCAAAGACTTGCAAAAGACGTTTGAACCCACTACACTGAACACAAGATGCAGGACGGGGACAAAGACTCAGCTGGGGACTCAGCTTGATGGAGCAGACAGAAGAGAGGCCCCCCTCCTTCACACACAGATGAAGAGAAGCAGGGCCTCCTCGATCTGATGGGAGGCCCCCGTGTCCAACCTTTAAAGTGAAGGAGGAGGATGGTGGGGTGGGCGTCTTTTTGCTTTCATCCGGAAATGAGACGCGACCAGCGGCCACTGTGGAGAAGCCATGCATTTCAAAACCACTCACATCTCCAGTACTGAGATTCATCTGCCCTGACACACACACGTACTTGATTTGCTTCCCGAGCCCCCGTGGAGACCAAAACGTACATATCTATGCCACAAACCAACACACACATTCATGAATTGTTGGGTATTCTTCATAGGTTCCTCCATGCATCTTCACAATACACACACACACACACACTCATTTCCACAACTCACTCCTTCACAGGAATGAGTTTAAAGCAGTTTCTGTTGTGTGGCTCAAATGGTCTTTGAGTGCTGCATTTCCAATCAGTCACAGTTGTGTCGAGGCATTTTCCTCAAGCTCCGTTTCCCTTTTTCTTCATTTTTGGTGACGGAAAAGCCAACAGAAAGATAAACATATGCGGCACTTTTGGTTTAGGGTTCATTACCTCAAACTGTGGGCGAGCCGACGAAGAGTTAATTCCTCACCACGTGAGAGAAAATGCATTAACAGGGTCCTATCCATCTTCAAGCCGACATATTCATTGAAATGTTCGCCTCTTATTTTGAAAGAGATGCAGGCAGGAGATCATTGCTCACACTCTCTCTTTTGCTAAAACACATTTTCTGGTTTCGCTCAGAGTTTGGATGATATAAAATATTTAGGAATGAATTCGGCAAACAGTTACGCCACTTACGTGAGGTATTTCTGGGCACACGCCTGTCAACTGCCCGCAATCTGGTTTCATGAGGTGTCTTCTATGCTATGTGTCTGCCCGTGTGTATATCTTTGCCAAAAGAGCTTAAAAAAGCATTAAAAAAGCTTGGATTGGCGTACAAACTAGTTGTTCCCAAACTTTACGATTCCGCTTGGGGATGCCAGCGCCGCAATAATTACACACTTCATCTTTAACTGTCAACTCTCTCCAATTCAGCAATCAGTTTGATGAAAGCAACGTGTTGTTAGTCGCAAGACGAACTGAACAATAATTTGGTGCTTGAACTGCTATCAGAAATGCTTGTAATGTGAAATTTTATTTGTCAATAAAACATAGACGTGTATGACATCAAGTAAATATACAATGTCGTAAACTTTAAAGTTTACAAAGTGCTGGTATAAACAATACTCTCTTTACAATGACACCCGGCGCTGTAATTCTTACGCATCCCATCAAAACGTTTCAACAGTTAGCATAAATCAATCTCTAGTCTCTCTACACAGAGATATTATCATCACCTCTGAATGTGAATCTCATTTTATGTCTTTTATTAATATTGACACACTCCGGCTGACCCATCACCTCACTGGCTATTTGTTACCGGCATGCTGCATTCTCATTGGCTGTCACAGTCATGAGCTCATAACGTCTGTGGTACTGTAGGTCACTATTGGACGTTGTGATACTGAAATTTATTTCTGACAAATAACTAAATGTATAAAATGATGCAGCGTGACTCAGGCCTTCTTATATCGTCTCTCTTTTTGTCTGTCTGATCTAAAGATAAGTGGAATCGTAACATTTGTATTTAACAGGAAACAATTTCCTGCAACACTGTAAAATAAAGCGCTAATGCACTGAAGTAGATTGAAATTTTGCAACGTTTTTGATACTCTGTGGGAAGAAAAATGTGTTTCTTTAACTGCATTAAGGTTTCTGAAACATTTTGTAAGTCTATTTTCAGACACTGTGCTCATAAAATCAGCTGAAATGCGAGTATGGCTCACAATCTGTTTTAAAAGCTAATTTTATTTTGTGCTACAAGTTTGGCTGATAGATTTTATTAGAGTAAATCCATCACACAAGACTCAAATCAACTCTAAGTTATGTCATCGATTCGGGGCTCATAATGTAAAGCAATATGAGCTTAGAATCGACGTTTAAAAATGGCCCACAATGCAACAAATCAGCAAGAGCATCATGGGAAATCTATGTTTGAGGTCCTTTAAGAGCTTTTCAGAATATACTGTAAACCTGGTGGAACCTCTTAATGTATATACATGTCATTTACATTACACAGTCTGAATTACATTTGTTATCATTTATGTGCATGAAGAATAAAATGAAATAAACAATCGGGTTTTTCCTGGCTGATGTCCACATTGATTCTTATCTTTTCATTTAAATTACTTCTAAAAAATAATAAATGTTTAATACTAATAAAAAGTGCATGTTTTTCTTTTTAAACTTTTTGTAGAACACATAAATGACTTCAAATGTTAATAAACATGGATTAAAAATCTTAAAACTCTTAAATCATAAATAATGTTCATATAAAGGGCCTCTTTGGTGCCACAATGCCAAAAGAGACATGCAGAGAAAACATTAGAGAAATAATAAAACTACTAGCGAGATGATACAGTTTTTAACTGAGGTCCGATGGTTTATAAAATGAGGCTTGATTTAAACCAAGAGGATTCTGGTTATATGCAAAAATACAACATTAAAACCAATAATGGGGCCCTCAATGGCTCCAAAAGGAATATGAAATTGTCTCACGGGCAAAACTCTTTGTTTTTCCAATTGGATATGATTTCTCCTCTCTGCTCCCTGCGGTAAGTGCAATAAGGGTCTCTAGCAGCCAGCAGCCATAAAGCAGAAGAAAAAACAGACGGAAATAGACAAAACGAGACAATCCAGGCTCTGTGAAGCAGGGCAGAAAGTCTAATACTGAACACCTTTGTGCTGAAGAATGAACATGACGGAGCGCGCTAACCTTCCTCAACACTTCAGTGGCCTTCAAAGGCGTTTGAATTCTCAACAAAAGACCAAAATAATTTCCAATACATATTAATGACTTTTGACTAAAATCCATCCATGTCCTTGAGACTTCAGCTTGGCAAACAAAGCCTGCAGCTTCACTCTGCAAACACAAGGGCCTTGTCGATACAAACAATCATTACCTGGAACACAATGAGACGCGACGTGCGTGTGATCTGAACTTCATCGTCATGCCGGGCATGAATTCATAATGACTTGTGAAAGCAGCACTGCATCTTTAAACATGCCATCACTCAAATAAGGAATGTTTTCTTTTGTATAATACAATCGCCACCATTAAACATACTGATATCTGCTATTCATTCTGGACACGGACTGTGTGCATATCTTCACATGAGGTTGTCAATGATGAGGTCGCCAAAGATGCAAATGGATGGAGATTCGAATTTAGAGTATATATACAAATGTGTGTGTGTGTGTGTGTGTGTGTGTGGCATATGTAGGTTTGTGTTATAAAAAAATAAGTTTACATAAAGTTTTGGGTCTTTCTGTCTGTCTGTTTAAATGTCTGTCTGTCTGTCTGTCTGTCTGTCTACCTGTCTAATCCTCTAATTGCTCCTAAAAAATGAAAACAACTAACAAGCAAGCAATAAGTCATCAAACCCCCCCCCATCTCAGCCCGCTGACACCTCCACTGCTTTCCACAGCAGATCTCAGTTTAGCTCGGCTTGGCTCCATTCGTTTATTATCAGGCTGTGTGCGGATCGATTGGAGGGGAGGGCACGGAGGCACGGGCAGCGCTCCCGTTACGACCCTGATGCCGACACTTACAACCTGACGGATAGGCTATGTACACTCTATAAATTACACATACATATTAATAACAGGTTTGGGCTCTCCTGGGTGCACGTGTGCTGCGTCTGCATGTATGCGCGCATAAACGCGCGCGTTTACATTTGCGCACTCGTTATCATTAAACCTACAGCGCACATATTCATAAACAGCATCACTTCAATGCTCTCACACAGGCGAGAGGCTCACGGGATCTCATTTGCTATGCTGTTGAGGAGCTTGTGGGGGTAACGTGCTGACCAATCGCTGTTGTTATTTATAGATGTGAGAGGACAACGAGAGGGTCAGGGGAGTCAAAGCCAGGGCTCATAATTACTGCTGACTCACAGCAAAGAGAAAAGGGTTATTACAACATTTGAGAGAGAGCGGGAGAGCGAGAGATAGAGTGAGAAGGAAAGAGCAGGAGAGGGAGAGAGAAGGAGGTGTTGTTGATTCTGCTCTGTTGCTGCACTT
The DNA here is from genome assembly GCA_036877575.1 of Botia almorhae. NCBI lineage: Eukaryota > Metazoa > Chordata > Actinopteri > Cypriniformes > Botiidae > Botia > Botia almorhae. The sequence goes on from JAZGTJ010000169.1 coordinate 23,387, forward strand.
CAAACTTACAATAGAACATATAATATAAAGGAGCTCTTCCAGTTGTAGATGGTTTCCAAGGTGTTACTATGTAGTTGCTAAGGTGTTCAGGTAGTTTCTTGGGTTTAGCTAAAGGGTTGCTAAGGTGTACTGGGTTACTATATTAGGCAGGGGTGGCACTAGGGATTCTAGGACCCCTGGCTAACACGCCCCCTTCGCCATTGCGTTCCCGAGTGGGGGGGCAAACAGTGTTGTGAGTATTGCTGCTGCAGACAAAAGGGGGTGAGACACAGGGCTGATTATTTAGTTCAGAGCAAGCAGTATGGTGGAGAACGAGACAGAGGGTGGAATTTGGGCCACTGTGCTGCTGAACCGCTGAATCACTTTACTGACTACTTTAAAGGAAAATAAAAACGCACTCCAGGTGCTTATCTCTGCCCCCTGCTCACAGATCCGGCTGTTCACCTTCAGAGAGCACTGACGGCACTGCACCGCAGATTACAAACCAGCGGAGGAGAATGGAGGCAGTACTAGCATTGACCACTAGAGGGCCCATACAGACATATCATGTAACAATATATAACCAATAACACACAAAAGCAACTGGTTCATAGCGCCCCAAAATTGGTTGCATGCATTTTCTTATTGGTTAAAACAACAATATATTTGTAAAAACAACAATAAATGCAAATAGTAAAATTTAGCTAACGAAAAAATGATTCATAACCATAACTTTTGCTTATAAACTTTAAAAAAGAGATGATTTAATGTGAAATATTTTGCGTAAGCGGTTTCAATGTATTTTTTATGATAATTGTGACTTTATGTAACTTTTACATAAACAATTTTGGTGCCTTGTTAATTCGACACTTAAAGTCAAATGTATCAGTGTCCTGAAACAAAACCAGCTGAACCACTGATGCGAAACAAATCAAATACACAAACAGGATCGTAAAGGGGTCAAATAACAATGATTCTATATTAATAAAATCACCGATTCATATGATTCTATGCATGTCTAATATACGTAATTGTGTGATTACGATGAATTATTCATGATACGCTGGAGAAAAACTCCTACGTGAGGCACAAACAGTCACATTTGAGTCCTGCAGGTAAACAGCAGCTCAAACTCTTTAAAACTTGCTCCGGGAGTCGCTGGCTTTTAAAAGTGAGAGATCTAAATGACAAAGGAGCCCTGCACAGAAGCGAGCGCAATAGCGGGCAAACGCGCATGGCGCAGCACAGCAGACGGGCCCAGGGATTCAGTCGGTACCGCAGGGGATTACAGATGGCCCTTCAAATTAAATCAAATAGTACGGCTCAGGATTGGGCTTACGGTCGCCTACGGGAGAGCTGTATATGACTAGAGCTGCAGCTGGGGGGTTCAGAGAGAGAAATCACCTGCAAATGAGTTTCTGAAATATCCACAGATAAATTGAATGTGAAAATCTTTGACAGTGAATGATATGAGACTGGATGAGAAGCAAGTCAAAGGTGGCAGTCATTATTTCATTCACTTCCTCACACACACACACATATACACACTTGTTTTTATGCCTTAAGGGGACTTTCCATAAACATAACTTTTATACTGTACAAACTGTATATTCTGTCCCCTAACCATCACCCTACCCCTGTGAGGGTTAGGTTTAACCTAACCTGCTTTTCTACATTTAAAAAAAGCATGATTTAGCATGTTTCATAATCAGTTTCCTTTATGGGGACTGCTGGCTTGTCCCCACAATGTAGGTGTGTGACTTTTACCATCCTGTGGTAGAGTGGTAGAAAAACAAGCACACACACACACATTTGTTTTTCTATCATGGTGGGGACTTTATTGATTTCTTTAGTTTCTTGTTTTTTTTTACTGAGCTAATATTTTCTATCCCCCTATATCGACCTTTTGAAACAAAACTTTTCAGTTTTATATTTCTTTTTAAATGTAGTTTATTACGACATCATTTAGTATGTTTATTAAGATATTTCCTCCTACAATGCAGCCAATTTAAGGTTTTACTATACTCGTGGTGTTATGTGGTCCTCAAAATATAGACAAAATCTGACCCACACGAAGACAAACAAACAAGCAATCCCTCAAACTCATGGTAACAACCAACTGAACACTCACAACCACCACAGGCAAGTGGCTGAGATTATATTCTTGTTACCAAATTAGCTTTGCTGCATCATTGCCAAATAAACCCCCCCTCACCTTGAATTTCCTGTCTATTTTTGCTATTGCTATTTATAAAACGGTGACCTTTATTTGAAATGTTTCCAGACCTACAGATGGGAAATGTTATTTGGAGAGTCAAAATTAAATCATCAATAGTTTTCACCTTTCAGTCTTTGCACAGGATGTGGCCGATGCCAGCAGCCAAAACTCAACAGGGCCTAATATGGACAAAACCCTGTTAAATTTACAGTTTAAATATAAACTTACAAACCAACACCTTTCAGACATATGCTTTATTGCTAGGAAAGTATCAAAAAATCTTCCGATACATAACAATACACACGCACATAACACGCTATACATTTATGACTTGACAGATTCTTTCTAATACATGGTCATGTGACAAAAATGATGTAGTCTGTTAGATTAAGAGGGTGATACAAGTTACTGACACGTCTTGGCCCAATACCCCCCACAGGAGAGGTAATGAGGAGGATGAGATTGCCAGCTCCTCCAAAAATCCCCTCTCTTCATCTTATTAGGCTTCTCTTGGATCGCACGCTTCTACACTCATCTTGTTTGAATAATAACTTCATTTCATGCATTTATCATCCCTACAAGGTTCAGGTTCCTTCATTACTTATGATTCATATCACTTTTGCTGCAGCATAATCACTAGGTGGGTTATTAGAAGGCAAACACAAAAGGAGACGTTGCATGTTTTCCTCTTGACTTTGAGGAAATTAGAAAGTAAAAATTCTCCCAAGAGCTCCCAAACAAACAGCAGTAACCCATAGAATCCATTACACTAGACATCATGTATTAAACAACGTAGTGCACATCTATTCATGACTATACAGTGGTTTACAGAACTGTTATTAAAATGGCCAGTTCTCTGTAGAACACCATTTGTTTTATTATTTTATTTGTTCTTTAATGAAAAGAATCTATTCCAATAGAAGTCTATGGAATGTCCCCATTTAGACAGACTAGTGTGTGTGTGTGTGTGTGTGTGCGTGTGCGTGTGTGTAACATTGGGTTGCTTCAGGGTATTGTCACTGTAACACATGTATTGTATAACACTAGAAAGCCTAACATAATAAGTCATATGAATGTTTTTTGGCATTTCTGGAAATTAACAGCCTCAGTTTTGTACGGAAAAGAGACATTTAAACAATCTGTCTAATATCTCTTTTTATATTCTATAAAAAAGAAAATCAGACAGGTTTGAAATGACATGCGAGTGAATATAGCCAACAAAATGATTTTATGCCCATCATATACATTTTTGGGGTTTAACAAGTCGCAAAATCTTTTCTAAGCAGTGAATGTTTGACAAAGTTCGGAGTTCATTCTTCTCCGACAGAGGATAAAGAAAACTCATCAAAAAGGACATTTGCAGAAAGAATTTTTATTCCTATTATTATTATTATTATTGTTGTTGTTGTTTTTTGTTGTCAAAGCAAAGATTACAATCTGCGATTATGAGACTTTGAGATGCACAAACATCAGCTTTAATGCGTTTCATTCGACCACGTCTCTTTACAAAGACAAACCATTAGAGCCGATCACAGAGGCCTGTCTAGCATCACTCGGTTTTATTTGCTTGAGGGAGGATGCACTTCATTAAAATAACAACAGCTTATCTCATGAATATGCAAAATGGAACATCCACCAAATGAGAACTTTGCTCCTATACGAGGTCTGTCCTGCAAAGTCTTACACAAGATGCCTTTTTTGGATTTAAAGAGAGGCTATACATTGCTTGCTTTTACTGATCCGGGATCAGCACCCCATACCTTAATCCTAACCCTGAGTAATGTGATGGAAACCGTATGACTGGTCTCAAATCAGTAGTGGTGGGAAATTTACCCTGAGCAGTTTTTTTTAAAGCGTGGAACCCCATGATCAAAACAAGCCTATTGAAATCAATGTTACAGTCGACCAAAGTCATCGAATTTTCTGCTTGCATGGACATCCAGACTAACAGGGAACATTCTCTTAATGTTCTCTCAAAGTTCTTGCAGTAATGATTTTATAATGTTAACTTTTTTAACATTATAAATAATATATCAAAAACGTTATTCTTATGTTGCTAGTAAAATGTTTTAAAACATAACAGAATTAAAAAAGTTTGAATAATGTTCTTATAACCAAGCAATAACATTAATACAATGTTTAAATGGACTTTTTCTAGAACTTGTTACTTAGAAATGTTAGGGAAACATTCTTACAACCTAACATGGCTAATCGGGATACGGCATGTTCTTTTGTCTCTGCTGGATAAAAATGTTTGGGTGAGTGACGGGCAGGGGACGAGGGGGCCTTTTGGAAGTGTCTCACTAAGGGGTCAGCCTAATAACAAGATTAGAGTTTTAATTTAGATTAAACAGGGTTTGGCTTTGATTGAAGTACAATCCCCCCCTGCTGTTGTTCCTCTGTACAAAGGACGGCGTGTGGACATCAAACGGACACGAGAGTGACACGCTGTTCCCCGTTGCACTTCATTAACCACAACAGCTGGGCAAACCCCTCAGCTTTAATTCGTGGGCAGCATTAACTCTGGAGAATTAAAAGAAACCGTCCATGTTTATCTGCATAATATTTATTCACGTCCAGAATCTCAATAGTGCTCTTCCATGCAAAATAGCATTTTTCTCAATTTTGACTACATAAATTTTCAGGGGCTTACTTTTGACCATCTTTTCTTCATCTTTTTGTGTTAATTTGACTAAAAAGTGGTCTGTAAAAATACCATTAGGAAGTCTTTTTGATTCTGATTACCAAGTGAAGCGCAGACTTGAGGGACTGAGACCAGACACACCAAAGAGATTTCAAGAAGTGCTGTTTCTTTAAAGTGCAAAATGAAGCAAACCTATGAGACTGTATGCTAGTGTACCGTACGCTAGTTACTTTCTCTTACAAGAAAACAAACCCTTAAACAAAGAAAGCATTTTCTGGGGGCTCAATCACTTGAAACAAACGCTTGACTTGAAAAATCATCACCTGTAAAAAATGTGATGCCATGTGGAATTTGTGTCATTCTCCTGACTGCAAATAACTAAATGTGGTTAAATCGATGTACTTTTCAAGCCTGTGGATTTTAAACACCTTTTATTGGTGCTGTATTGCATGTTGCCTGTAGTATAAAAAACCTTGTCTAACCTAACAGTGAAAATCACACTGATAACGGCAGAAAAAACGCTTTCTGGCCTCTCTCTGGAAACACTGTTAAAAGACTTGCTTGTGGACTTCATCATATTTTCATCAACTCAATTACACCTCTGCTAACGGTGACAAGCTAATGCAATGCCAGGCTAACGTCAGCAGAACATTATGCATGTGCTCGATTTGCGGCAACTGCCTTCATTACGCAAAAACTGATTAAACGTTCCCTCCAGGCTGAGGTAATGATCCCTCACCTATTGTTATTCATATTCGCTAAGGGTTCGGGCTAAGCAGCTCCTTGTATCTCCACTCTGGGCTCCATTAATAATGTCTATTCACAGCCCATTTCTAAATAAGACCTGGAGGTGCCCACAAATGGGGCAAAGTTGCAGATGGGGTCTGGCTGTGAATGTATTAATGTCCATTAGTTTGTGTATGACAAGTGGACATATGTTATCAAGCATTCATTGCAAACGCCCAGATTGCCTTTTCGAATGCTCAGATGGTCCCTGAAGAATCACAATGCACATATTTACATAATGCCGTAATGTAAAAACAATCACAATGTTTTGGCAGGCTGGAGTAGGTGTGGCTAAATTTCTCCATTTCTTTCTGCAGCTAATGGTTGTTGATTTCCACTGATGCCGTCAAACCCCTTTAAGCAACTGCGTTAAAACTCTGAATAGTCGGTGATTTACTAAAAATAACACTTTTAGCTATGCTGCGTTGACAAAACAATTCAAATTGTTGATGGTAAAAAAGAGGCTTGTTTGCTCTGCACAGCCAACTAATTGGACCTAAAGAGATTTAGAAAAGTTCTGATGTTTTGAACAAAACAATGATCTTGTTTTGCTTAAACAAAAGTTTCATTAAAACGCTGAAAAGTTGGCTACTGATATACAGACAGAAAGCTGGCACTTCTGTGTCACTACATTTTCCCCTATCGGCCATTGGCTGGCCCAAAAGGTAATCCAAAACCACACCATTGGTTAATCTAACGCTGAGTTGTAATTCATAATCAACCCAAAAATGGCTTCCTTATTGTGTCTGATATTAATCAGGAATAAAAAAGTATTTTAACATCAAAACACAATGACATTTTTATAATTAGATTTACTTAATTACAGTATAAAGGGTTGAAAACTAATTTACAGTTAATAATTGACCAATTCACTGCATGGTTCAAAGTCTGTCAAGAGGAATTTAAATATAGACGCTGGCTCTCTTGATTCTGATTATCAAAGTGGATTTATAAAGATTCCACATTAGAATGTTCATCTAGTGAGCTGGGAAAAATGTTCGATGTCTAACATCAAAGAATTACAGCTGCGATGTTGAATCAGGATGGTCCTGTGCTGGGAAATGATTTCAGAGATGTGATTCTCCTGTCAAATTAACACGGTCATCTTTATCCTCGGCCGTCTTGTACCACCTAGTTTCCATCCAATACATTCTCTAAATCATCTTTTCGGGTTCGATACCTCCCCAGACCCCCAGCACTCAGACAATCAAGAGTTTTCCGATTCACGCGGCTCACCGCCTGATAAATTATTCAGCTGGATATAAGTAGATACTAAAAGTTTAATGATTTGCCAAGTTGGATTCTGTAGAACAAACCGGAATATGAGGACGGGATGGATGTGGCATAGATCTTCATATTTTACTATAACGGCACAGCCAGGTTGTTTTAATAAAACCCTTTTAAAATATTGGCCTTTATAGGCAGATTTACTGATTTGTGATATCGTGGGCAGATGATCAACTCGGTAGGTGGTGATATAAACACGCCCTAAGGTGAAAGTTATGTTCCTATGAATACTAATGCATTAACAAGCTGCATGTAGGGTGGCCTGAGTCGCCTTGTAAAGTGGCATAAATAAATAAACACTCAATCTTACATTCATCATCTCGGAAATGGAAGATAAATTTAGATTCAATTCGGGGTTGTGATTTCACACACCTGCTGAACTCGCATGTCAACACAGCCGCACGCGCCAACGCGAATCGGAGTGTGACACAAAAACACAGACGCACAAAATCAAAAGTTTTAAAGACCTTGTCCCTAACTTTTATTAAAGGTAATGCGTTGACTGTGAATTACCTCTGTTAATTCAAACATCATCAAACATTTTTTCCCATGTCAAACATTGGGAAATCACAGACATAAGAATTTGCATAAGAATTCATAAATGTGGCTGTTTGTACACATACTGATCCAAAGTCACCCAGCAGGACCCAGTGTAACAATCTGTTGGACAAACAGATTCTGAAGTTCTTAAGTGCTGTGATTTAATTAGATAACGTTCTCCTGAGGCCACTGTTTGCTCCTTATAAACCCAATGTTGTTTCATCAGTTGCATGTGAATTGACAAATAAACACAACAACAAACACACAAATAAAAACAACACACATGTGTGGTGCATAAAAAGGTTAACTACAGATCTTATATTAATAAAATATTAACTTAGCACATTAACAGCTTTAATAGCACACTTAAGATATCAACATCACACTACAAAATAAAGCACATTTATGGATCTGTTGTTTCGTGTTGCTCCTGTTTTGCGCTGAATTCCTTTCTCTTACTCAAGTTAATAATATGGCTGATGGTAATGACACAGTTGATGGCATCACTTCCAAGCAGTCACCCTACATAAGCACTTACGCAGAGGTGCAGGTTAAGCAATAACCGTGCCATGATGATGCCATGTTTTGGGCCCTGCACTGATCGATGCCTGATTTTTGTAACCCGGAACACGCGGCCACAGAGTAAATTACAGAAAAGACAGAACACGTGCAAACCCTCAGTTGGGCTTTACAGTCCTGCCTGAAATATTACTCATTCTTCCTTAACCAGTAAACAAAACACCTCTTTCACAGAATAACACAATAATTGTGCAAAGCTAATGTTGTTGACAGTGAAAATGTCTTTCGAACACTAATACGTTTGTTTGTGCATCCGTACTTACTTGCTTTCCAAGCCTGTTTGTGCTTTGTTTAAAAAGCTGGCGAAATTATGCTGAGTAAACAAAACCCTGCATGCAGAACAGATTCGGTCAACGCGCTCAAAATAAAGAAAGAACCGGAAAATAAGTGCAACGTGTGACGTCATAATAAGTGCGTGTCAACATTGGTTTTGAATCAATATAAGAAACTGAAACTTGGTTTCCACGCTTATTACATGAGAAGAGCAGAGCAGCACTTCACGCGGTAGCTGATAAGTTCAAAATAGGAGAGTTAGCAACTTTATATGGGTTCAAATTCGAGCCATTGGCATAATTGGGTAGCTGAACGCTGTGGTAACTATAGCGATCCACACTCCATTCAGTGCTATGTCAGCCGAAGTGTGCACAAACAGGCTTAAAGTAATAAGGTCTCTTGTGAGTTAAACCTGAGAACGATGCTCTAGGATCTTCGGCTTTGACTAAGCAGAGTTGTAGAGTTAGAGGTCTCTTGTGTATTTGTGTATGTGTGTGTGTATTGAAAAATTTGTTTAATATAAAAGGTTTTTTTGAAAATTACATTCTAAAAGCATAACATTATACATTTCTTTATACCTGACATTATCCCAGCATGACATGAAAATGATCCAAAGGTCATCTCGTATACATCAACGGAAGCAAGTTAATCTGACCTTTGGTACAATGATTAACCTGGTTAAGCAAATCTTTGATGTTACGTTTTATTAGTGAGAGAATAAGTGCTGAATTCTAATTATTTCTTCATATATATACTCCTTTTAAACTGATTCATCAAAATTTATTTAGTTTTTATTTCATTTCCAGACAGAAAAAAGGGGAGTTTGTTAAATTTATACACATACATAACTTGTCCACGTAAAATATGCATTCGCCTGCACAAACCCATACCACAGTATCCTTCTCCTGTTGTTCGGCTGTCTTTCTGACTGCTGTTCATTGGTTCTTTCTCACTTGCTCGCCCTTAACCCCCTCTCACATCCTGCCATGACCTGTCATTACTTGCAGAGCAAGAAATGTCACAGTGGGGCACTGATGTCAGAGTGCCACTGTCCCCTCCTGAGCGTTAAATTAAGCATTCACACCGAAGAGAGACAGAGAGTGGCCCTTTCAGTTCTACTGTAGACGTGATACTCAACTGTTTAGACCACCCTGTCACATCTGCAAGTCTGTGTTCCTGTTTTGTCCTCCACTTTTGAACCTGAATCTTTTATAAGAAGTCTGTCTCCGCAATGACCTTCAAAACTAGAGACCAACATCTCTGACTTAGATTTTATTATCTCTGTTCTTCCTTTCAAACACGCTCTATCCTTTAATTCATTGAATTCTGATGCCTGCTTAACTACATCATGACCATGACATCAGTGTCCCAGCATGAAAATCGCATTCAAACAAAGACTTTCACATTTTCTAAAGAAACCGTGAATGATGTTTGCCCATGCAAAACTCATCACCACAATGCTAGCGTTATGAGTGGCTGTTAGCACAATCCTTAGCTGTTGCCAGGGTGAGCCTGTTACTTAGATGATGCCAGGGTGTTTTGAGTGGTTGCTAAGGTTTTGCTAGCTCATCACGGGCGGTTGTTTAGCGCCCCAAATTTTAAAAAATCCCACCCACGTCACTTATATTCTATTTTCTAAACTTTCTTGTCTGTTTTAAGTAACTAATGTTAAAAGACAAAACGCACAACTCTTGATTTGATGCATTATTCAAGCGTGCTTAGCAGAAACTGTGTCAAAATTTAATTCCTAAATGCTAAATGATACAGTTCATACTTTGCAATGGTAATAATGTTGCAAACATACACATCACAAGAAGAATAAAAAAGCTGTTCTACAGTTTATTAGCTCCATCCTCAATTTAGGCCCCCATCTTCTGTTTCCGTTGACAACTGCAAAACGTGCACTTGTTTGGTCCTTTTGCACACTTTCTGACATGTGACAAAGACACTATACACAAAGTATTTTTTGCCCTTTATGATCGAAGGATAATTTTCACACGGCCTTGCGTGGGAGGAAGGCAGAGATGGAGAGAGAGAGAACACAGAACAGAGAAAAGAGAGCGAGAGAGAGATGACATTAGATGCGAGACAGGCATGGCAACAGGTTACACAGGAAAAGCAAAAGGTGCTGATATCTTAATGGTTCAGTAAATTGGCTGTTTGCTACACATCAGCCCACAGACAGGCACTCAGCACCACGGGTCCTCCCAGAAAACAGCAGAACAACAGAGAATCCTCCCTATTATCAGCTGATTGCATTGACAAATCTGTGCGCTGATTACAGTTGGAATAAATTAAACCAGCCTCTATTCATGGTTAAAGGGCTTACGCTATTGCTGGCTCCATTCCTTTACTCTTCACCACAGATAAGGCCCTTCTGACAGTGCTTGGCAAATATGACACTAGAAGGATTATTTGGAAATGCCCATATTTGAAAATAAAGCCATTTTGTGTTTATTTGTGAGCAATTCATTTAAATTGTCCTTTCCTATGCTAGTTAGCTATCTGCCAAAACATCTGTTAAATGCTTAAGAAAATGTGATTGGATGTCTGTTAATTGTTGTATTATGTAAAAAATAATTTACAAGCATTATATTTAGGCTCGGTAAGCACTAAGTTAAATCACTTTTGCTTACTTAAAGCTGAAGTAAATTTAATTAAATTCTCCTATCACATCTTAATATGCTAAAACTATATTTAAGCCCGATTTCCCAGAAAAATGTAAACACTATGATGATATTAAAACGTTACTGTTTGACCATTATAACAAAAATAATACTGGCTATTACAATTGTACAAAACTATCAACAATTGTCTGACCAACAGAATGTTCAGGAACCCTGTTAGAAAACAATCATTTTTGTAAACCCATTTGCTGGCACTGTGGATTGGATAGAAATTACGCTATTAATTCAGCAGCCCTGGAAAACCCTTAACACTAGTAACTTAATTGTAGTCTCATAGTGCACTCTGGTGGTTCAGTCTTGATTCACGAGTGTTTTAGCATGTCTTGACGTTTGATAAGCAAAGCACTATTTGTTCTTCCACAGATCATTGGATTTACACAGGCTGCTTAAAAAACAAACGGCGACTCTTCTCTTGGACCATCTGTGCCATGTAAGAGAGAGAAGCATTCATTCCTCCCACTGTGTCTTCAACACACGAGCTCCTCAACGGCCTCACAATTACAATGAATTATCTTCACTTCCAGACAATCAATTAAGCTGATTATCGAACTTCCCTCTAACCTCTGAAACCTTATCGGTTCTCCGCAGCAGGGCAGCGCAGTGGAGATAGATCGCAGATTGTGAAACTTCTAAAGACTGACTCTTTATCACCCAAGAATGTGCTTTAAGTGGACTGCAACATGGCCCTACAGTCAGTGCCTACAGACAAGTTGGGCAACAGAACCTTTAACTAAAACATTGTAAGATAGGATGCTGAGATGGGTTATTGGATCAACATCTTTTGTTGGTCCTGGACCAACATGCCTGGCCAAAAATGAAAGAGCTAACCTAAACCCTACCCATAACCCAAACCCTAAACCTAAACCATAATGACATCACAGGTTATTAAGAATTAGCTTCAAGCCCCTAACTGTACTAAACCTAAATCTAACACGGACCCTGAAACTAACTATACAATCTGATTGGTTGATATAAATGTTGTTCCAGGAGCAACGATGGTGCTTATCCACGGTGACCTTCAATTATATAATAATAAAATTAACAATCTTTCAGATACAGAAGTTCGCATCAGCAGCTTTAGAAATACAGACAATAACCATGTTAAACATTGGTTTATTGTGTCCTAAAAAACGTATTATTCATTTATAAACAACGCACGTTGGTTATAATAGTGTGTGCGCCATCAGCTAGTAAAGAATTAATGGTCATTTTCTGCCATCTAGTGTTACACGTGAAAAGTAGTTTGGTGAAGTGAAACGTTAAAACTTTTGCGATACCATATTGCCATCTTATGGAAGTTCCTAATCTTTAAAATATCAACAGCTCTGTCGTCCCTTACTAACTGGCTTCACCAGATAGTAAATTCAAACTATAGTATTTTTTTCAAGTTTTGGACAAATTGCATTTAGGGACTCACCTTTATTGCAAGAAAATAAAAATGTTTGGAGCAAGTTAAGGGACTTTTATTTTATATTCATATTTAATTTCACCAAAAAACAAACCAAACTAGACAGATAAAATAATGTATTTAAATAAAACTAGGCTAAAGTTGCATGAATGCATAACCAAAGGGGTAGGTCAACATCATAAATCAAACACTTTATCGGAAAAGTTTATTCACTAAAATTATTTAACACATTAAATACATTTATTGCATATATGAATGAATAAATAAATCCTTTAACAGCTTCAAAACAAAACGTTATCAAACTCAGTGGGCAAATTAGTATTTTTTATATAGTAAACATTTTATAAACAAACAGCAATATAAACAACATAGAACTTCTTCTGTTACATAGAACAGAAGAATCATATGCATACCACAAATTAAAATAACAATAAACAGAGATAGAGAAAATATAAACTAGTCTTCAATTATAGTGAGATTATTTGCATTTGTTATCATTATTTTGTTTTAAATGATTTAACAGTGTGTTCCTGCGCACTGCAGAAGCAACATGGTGTTCAGTCTCCGGAATGAGAGGGAGGGGCGAGATTTGTTCAGTGCACACCGCTCGGGGACGCGCATCAGCCGCTGAGCTCAGCACGCGCGCTCACAGACGCCGCTCGTTCTTTGTCCTCCATTGCAGCTGGTGTTCGCAGCTCCGCCGCACAGCGCAGGCCCGAAGTAGCGCAGCCGCTCTGAGGTTAGTGCCCTACCGCGCAATCTCCAGCCATTTCAGCCCCGGCGCAGCCGCACCAAACAACCCGGCAGCGTTTGCCTTTCACACACTCACGCACGCAGATGCAGATCGCGACGATGCGAAACGGAACATGGGGTGATATTAAGGGCATTTCGCATTTTATTTATTTACCCCGCTCGGATTGTGTAAAAATAGTCATGGCGCAGTTGCAGGCCTTTGGCCTAGTGAATTTAGATGAGCATTCGCGCTCATATTTGGTTTCCAGATGCTAAACAGCATTGCTTAGCTAGATCGGTTGTGTTTTTATGTATGATTGAGGATTTAAAAAGAAAGCGTTATTAAAATCATAGAAACATGTCGACGTTCTCGATCGATTAGTTGTGATCGGCAAATAACGTCGTGTGTTACAAACGTTTTATATTATGGTCGACAACGGTACCCTTAAACCGGGCCGGCTAAATTTTGACGTAAATCATCTCAGACATTTTTTTACAGTATCTGAATTTTTGTTTTGGTGTATAAACGAGCAGTTTGATAGTCAGAAGTCAGTGTTTGTTGTTTAAGTAACGCGCTTCAGTATCGCGCGCTCTTACACTTATTATTCACGTCTTAAAAATGACCGCCGTTTATGCGTGTTATTATTGCCGGACTGTAGTAATATGTATCGAGTCTGTTATTTGTCACATTCAAACCTACCATGGTCACGGCGATCAGTAGTCTCGTAAAGAGCATTTTTCCGTGTTTCTGGACGCTTTTTGGTGAATTTAACAACTGTATCGGTTTCCAGAGGATCGCCATTAAATAAAACTCAATGTGGCTACATCAGTGGGTTCTGCCACCGATGATGATAGAAACACAAATTTTACCCTTATGAAATGTCGATTTTAATATCTAAAACGATAAAATGAATGTCGTTTTTTTGCTTGCTGTCAGAGACATGTCAATAAAGAGGCGGTTTATTCAATAAAACGATTTACGGTTCCCGTTCTGTGTCGTATGGTTTATCACGTTTGCTGTTTGCAAACCCATATTTTGACAGATTTTCAACATAAATATGTGCTACAAGATTATAATAGCATACAGCAAATGCACCGCTGTCACTGAGTATTTACATAACCTGTGCTGTGAAATACTGACAACTACATAGTCTTTACAAAGTTCCCTAACAATAATACTGTAAAGATGATTTTAGCAAGAATTGGTTTATACAGTACTGTGAGCATTAGTGCCCCCTAGCGGAGGGACATTTAAATACAAGGTACAATGCAAATGTTAGGTGAAATATGACATCATGTAAATTTGTTTGTATAGAGAGGAGCCAAGCTCTTTTATTCTGGACAGTCTGTAATTTTGGCCAATCCATGATCAATTTACAATGTTTTAGGATTAAAATATTTTTCTATCTATTTTTACTATTTGTAATAATTCTCCTGTAACCAAATACTGTAGTTTTTTGATTTCATGATTTCAAGTACATTTGTCATTTAGATGGACGTTCCAATTTATAACTATGCACATATACCATAAATTGTTAATTGTGGGTTTATATGAACATAAACACATATTTACAGCTTTCAGTCACTTAGAAACCTTTTTGTAATAGAATAACAAGAACTCTGACTGAGGGGAAAGTGTATCAGTAAAAGATGAATGTGGTGGTTATTGTAAGACAATGATTTAGAAAATCAAGCCTTTTTCCACCTCGTAACATGTTATTTGTGGTGTAATGTTATTCCTCAATTTGTTCACTTTCAAAATATGTCAATTTGAATATATAAATTATTTTGCTGGTTATGTGTGTGCGCCAACTTCCAGTGTGTTTGTGTGTGTCAGTGTGTTTGAGGGAAACTGTATCGGGTCATGGAAGACCACACAGTGCATCAGACCGAACACATGACCACCATCGAGGCCCATGCCGTGTCTCAGGTCGGGCAGGTGCACGTCGCCACATACACTGAACATGGTATGCTGAGCGCGGACGAGGATTCGCCTTCGTCACCCGATGATGATGCGTACGATGACTCTGACATCCTCAACTCAACCGGCACAGATGAGGTCACTGCACACCTGGCTGCTGCCGGTGGGTTCACAAAGCCATTACTGTTAATAGCTATTAAATATTAAGGGCTGTCAAAGATTAAAACTAGTTATTAAACTACTTGAGCCCTAATGATGGTAGTGTAAACGACAAAAATGGTTGGGCACTACTGAAACAGACCACCAGATGGCGCACTTGCATCAAAAATGATCGTTCTTCATAACTAGCATGTCCATGGTTGTACATACTTACTGAATGTTTTTTTTGAGAACCTTGGTCCTTTGAATTCCTATAGGTAGCTAATTTTATTCCCCAAATTCTTTCACAGGGCCTGTTGGCATGGCAGCAGCCGCCGCCGTGGCAACAGGGAAGAAACGTAAACGTCCACACATCTTTGAGTCAAACCCCTCGATTCGTAAAAGACAACAGACTCGACTGCTTAGGTGAAAGTCTAAGCATATCTAATGTCTCAGTATAAATGTACTAGTTGTTTTTTGGTTGATCCTGATTGCGTAATATGTTCACAGAAAGCTGAGAGCTACTCTGGATGAGTACACGACACGGGTTGGCCAACAAGCTATTGTGTTGTGCATCTCTCCTTCTAAACCAAACCCTGTGTTTAGAGTCTTTGGAGCTGCCCCATTAGAGAATGTGGTGAGTGTGTGAGCAGCTTCTTGTATATTGTTCACACATTACAAATTACCATATGAATTCCTTTCTGATTGTTTTTGTACATGTGCATTTCTTCATGTCCTCTCATCTTTCATGTGATCAGGTGAGGAAATACAAGAGCATGATCCTGGAGGACTTGGAAAATGCGCTGGCCGAACATGCGCCCCCTGGTGGTGGGGAGCTCAGCTCTGAACTTCCTCCACTCACTATAGATGGCATTCCGGTGTCTGTGGACAAGATGACACAGGTAGACACCAGGTGGCGCTATCAGGCAGAGATGCAATATTTACGTTTGCAGATGCTTTTTATGCTTACTAGGAATCTATTAAATGGTTTAAACCATTTTTATGAGGCAACATTTAATCAAATTTCCATCAAAACAAACCACACTTAGAATATGGATGACCTCTCACATGTACAGCTCAAATAAGGTTCCTGTATTTGTATTGGCACGAGATGGCAGTAAATCGGTACATAGTTCCTGTTAGGGAATTCAAGCTGGTTCTCAATTCCTTTAAGAAATGCATTTTGTTCAATCAGATGTGTTAGCAAAAACGTGCGTTTTATTCTCAGATTGTTTCATAAGTCACAGGTGTTGATCTTTGTGGGGGTTAATGGTAATAAGCTACTCCATTGCTCCGCTTTGGCGCCTGTTGCTGTGTAAGTGAACTGCAGACCTGCTGTGGCTGATATATTGCTAACATTTACCCCAGAGTCTTCGCTCAGGTCAATTCCCAGAATCCCTTGTTTGTCTGTGTGATGTTGCTGACGTCATGAATCATCCACTGTGAGTCAGCAGAGACCAGCAGCAGGTCTTATGTCATTACTACAGTAGATACCAAACTTTATCATAGTTCTCTGTCCACCAGGTTACTTGACACAAGTTCTTTTGGTTGTCCTTGATAAAAGGCAATATTTTAACCAGTATAACCAGTAAATTTACCTGCTCCCCCATTACTTAACCACTCGCGCTGTTTGGGGGCGGCTGCTGATAGCCGGTGTCCCCCAGGACAGACACACCTTGCTTAGCTTGTGGCAGTTGGGGGCAGGTCTGTACAGGGATCATCAGGTGAGGCTTGTGTGCGCGAGTAATTATCAGGCACACCGTGGCTGAGCACAGAGGATTCTGATTGGCTCCCAGGTGGATTAAGAGCAGAGCAGGGGATAGGAATGGGTGGCTGAGCAACGTGTTTGGGGCGTCAGATTCCTCTTAATTCCTTTGCCGTGTAATTAGACCATCTGCACAAACACAAGGAAGAGTCTGCTACATGATGCTGGTGAAGACAATCTGTTGCATGGACTTCAGCATAGACTTAACAACCGTATTTATTAAATTCAAACACAGTTTAAGCAAACATCTATCTATTTGTATTTGTTGGCTTGGATTGGTTGCATAATAGGTAACGAAATCAGGCAGGCAGGAAACCCTCTTGTGGGAACTGATCTATTCCTCTCAAGCCTGTGATGTTGAAGTGAGCAGATGTTGCTACGGTGAGCCGTGAGGTACAATCCCTGGCTTGCCTACGGAATTACCAAGGGCAAAGAGGACACTGATAAACTCCTCCTTCAAGCACAGAATGGGCTGTGATTGGCCAAGTGGACTGTCCCATATAACTTAATAGCTTGGTTCTTAATTTGTTTGTAATACCCACCAGAACTTTCATGAGTAAATTGACCTTTCAGACTAAAAAAATAAATCCTTTTATTCTTGATAGTCATGGCACTGATATGATCATTGTCAGATTTTAAAATCATTCACAAAGCTAAACTGTATTGAAACGTCTTAAACTTGCAATTCTTATGTTTTATTTCCCACAATTCTTTGCCCTAATAACACTGCTGCAGTCCAGTTGCACTGTTGTGACCTTAGCCATAGATTTGCCTCTGAATAGAAACCTAATAGTCTCTCTTCAGAAGCAGTATTTGTGGCCAGACTGTCTGCAGCCAGCCATACAAGGAGGAAAATCAATGGCTTATTGTATTCAAACTCATTTTTACACACATTTAATCTTTCCGGAGGCCATGGCTGGTCTAAAATCACCTGCACTGATTGTGTGTGAATTGACTCTTTGCAGGCTCAGCTCCGAGCGTTCATCCCAGAAATGCTGAAGTATTCCACAGGCCGTGGGAAGCCGGGCTGGGGGAAGGAGAGTTGTAAGCCCATCTGGTGGCCGGAGGACATTCCGTGGGCCAACGTCCGCAGCGACGTCCGCACTGAGGAGCAGAAACAGAGGGTAATATTGACTCAACAGTGTTCACATTGGGCTGAACTATACAGCTCAAATGAGTTATCTCTTGGTATGTACACGTTTACGTTACGTTAGATATTTGTCCCCAAACAAATAAGCATATTTCAACCAAACAACCACTGGAATAAATGTAATCTATCATTTTGTTAATCTTATTAATTTAAATAATCAAGGCATCATTATTTTTGGATGCACCAACAGCAAAAATTGCGGTTTACTTAAACAGTTTTAATGTATAAACATTCACACTGAATCTTGGGATGAAACAAACAAATCATTAAATTGGAGTTTTAAACAGATTCTCTTAAACTGACAGTTTGAGCCAGTTTATATGAAATGAAACTGATATTTGCGAGACCAAGAATTGTACACTTAGTTTAATGAAACGGTCTTTAAATAATGTGTAAATAAAAAGGACTTAAATCATAACTTTTACAGTTTCTTAGTTTTACATTGCCAACACAATCAATGTGACGGTCACAGAATGAATGCAGCACCATAGTTTTGGCACAGCGACAGATGAGCTAACCGTTACATCATATGAACATATCGATGCTGTATTTCCGTTGCAAACAGGTGTCATGGACGCAAGCCCTGAGGACTATAGTTAAAAACTGCTACAAGCAGCATGGGAGAGAAGACCTGCTGTACGCCTTCGAGGATCAGATCACCACACAAGTTACCACGACAGCCACACACAGCATAGCTCACCTGGTTCCATCACAGACTGTCGTACAGACCATTAGCAATCCTGATGGAACGGTCTCGCTCATACAGGTGAGCTCAGGTCCCAGCTGTGGGAACAGCTGCATGCCACAATACAGTGTGGCTTTA
The DNA here is from genome assembly GCA_036877575.1 of Botia almorhae. Classification (NCBI taxonomy): domain Eukaryota; kingdom Metazoa; phylum Chordata; class Actinopteri; order Cypriniformes; family Botiidae; genus Botia; species Botia almorhae. Next base: position 42,317 of record JAZGTJ010000169.1, read on the forward strand.
ATATTATTGGGTTGATTTTTTTTAATATATTTATTGTTTAAGTGAACATATAATAATTCCTGGTCCTATTGCTAACGATTCTTTAGCGCACATTATTCCAAAAAATAAATAAATGTGGAACAGCTTGTTTTCACAATCTAATCGATTCCTGATGGGTGACATTTTTAAACAGTGGAGCACTGCGTTAAAGAAACCGTTTTTCAGAGCATGAGGGCGTTGTGTCATTAAAGCAAAAGAGCGCGATACTAAATACATTTGTACGCTTTTAAATCAGTTTACTTAATTTGTTATGCAAAAATGCAATTTGTAATAAAATATTTTTTTATTTTTAATACACTGAATCATACTATATAATTCGTAATAACATATTTATTATTGTACTATATTTAAATGTATAAATCTTTCATTTAATAACAGGTTGGCACTGGAGCCACAGTTGCCACGTTAGCAGACGCATCAGAACTTCCTGGTACAGTAACGGTCGCCCAGGTGAACTACTCCACAGTTACAGATGGAGAGGTACCGTCAACTAACTCCTATTTGAATATACAGTGAAGTCACTTCCTTTGAATGCCATCTTCAATTCCAGGTCATGACTTTCTTTTCATACTTACTGTTCCTTATTTCCTTTCTAAGGTGGAACAAAATTGGGCCACGCTACAAGGTGGTGAAATGACCATCCAGACCACACAAGCATCAGAAGCCACGCAGGCTGTGGCCTCATTGGCCGAAGCGGCGGTCGCCGCGTCGCAGGAAATGCAGCCAGGGGCGACGGTCACCATGGCGCTCAACAGGTACTCAGGGGAAGTGATAGTGAAGATGGGGTTTCAGAGCGCGATAGGAAATAGCGAACCACAGCAGCGTCTAGCTCGGTCACAGGTGCGACTCCCGGGGGTCTTGTTAACGGGCCTCACCTGAGCCTGTTCACCTGTTTACCCGCAGCCCAGAAATACAGCACAGCGGGAACAATTGGTGCATGCACCATTCCCCCAACAATTAGGCTGAGACGGCGATGTTTTCTGTGTGGCACCAGCAGCAATATTAAATCTTTTGTCTGTGAGCGCCGTCAGAACATCTTGAAACATCTACACCTACAGCCATGTCCAAAAATAGCTTACAGTTATTAACCCTTGACCAAACAAATTTGGGATAGAGTCTTGTTTTGTTTAGACATTTATCTCTTATCCACTAGAGCCTGAGGAACATGTGTAGGCCTATGCGTATAATCTGACGTTTCTGGCTGCTAAGAGCGGTTTTCTGCACTAGGGGGCGGTACACATGAGCCTGTCCATCAAATCCTCTTGTGAAAATGAATGGGTGTTTATGGAAGCCGCGTTAAGATGTTTTGTGTGTTGCAGCGAAGCGGCGGCGCACGCGGTGGCGACGTTAGCGGAGGCGACTCTTCAGGGCGGAGGTCAGATCGTGTTAGCGGGAGAGACAGCGGCCGCTGTAGGAGCTTTAACTGGAGTTCAGGATGGCAGTGGTACGAATCTCTCTCACACACACGCCCGCAAAGACCCCCACCCTCTCAAATAAGAACACACACATACCCAAATGTATTTATGCATTTTATTAGGGTTGCCAATGGTACCAAAAATTTCAGTAGTCAAAAAATAATATTACGTTATTTTATAAAAATATTACATTTCTGTTAACAAATATAGGAACCGAGCAGATAATCAGGCAACTAGAACATTACACACTCTTTACCTGCTTAACATACTCACACCTGACTTGTGTATAATCAGTGGAGGTGGAAAGCTACACCCATACACACCTGCAGCCTCTGAGCCAGGCTGTCTGCAGCCATTCACACACTTAAATGTGGAATTAGTGATGTGCAAGCTGTTTCCCTAAAGCTACAGAGCCCATTTTTGCAAAAGATACGGGCAACAAAGTCAGCTTTTATGTGAAGCTAAAACAATAACTAACAGGAATGTTTGGTCTGGTCAGATGTATTTATAGCACCTTTTACAACATGATTTTTACAAGTCTCGTGTGAGGTGGATGTCCACTGTAGTCCTTGTTAACTGGATGTTTGTGGGGCAGATGGTGTGTGTGTGTGTCACAGACTCCAGCCTCTACACTTCTCTGTAATCCTTACTTTACCTCAAACACTACACGTTCTGCATATGCACAAAGCCATCTATCTGTAAGTAGATGCTGCGTACACATGCATTAGAAATGGTGATGCGGTCTATTCAGGCCGGTACGCAAATGTGTACTAAAGCATTTGTTGCTACGTAATGAAATAGCACGAGATGCTTCCGATTTTAGCCACAATAGACTAAAAACAAGAAGGTAAAAATATCACATGTATACTTTTTTGTTACAGTCCCCTACACGATGGCTCATAGCTTGGGGTGGGAGGAAAAAAAATATGCATTTCAAGGTATTTTATGTTTTTTATTTTGCTGCGTTCATCAATATTTGCGTGCACAAAATTTTGTTCAAATTCTCACTTGGGGGAATAAACAGTTTGACCGTTTAGAGCAAGTACTGTACGGTGGGTTAAATCCACTTCTGTTTAATTCAACTAGTATTTGATCTCAGAACAAACTAATAATATAATTATGCAAAACATTGAACTGTAGCGTAGATAAAGAGAAGCAAAAGAGCAGAAGACTTTGCAACATTATGATAGTATTATTGTACGGTCACCCAGGCATCGATATAATATCATATCACCAGGTCCCTGTTGATTGCCGATCCTAGTCAAGGTTAGTCCTTCTCCCAGTGACCTATTTAACCCCTGTTGCCTCCGGTGACCAATGAGAAGTCCCTCCCCCTCCTAACCCCCGAGGATCCCTCTTAAAGGGCTTTGATCCTCTCCATTATCAGTGCAGAGTCTAATCACAGAGCCAGCTGTCAACACAAGGAAGTCCAGTCTATAAAACACACACACACTCACATGACATTAGGAGAATAGACTGGAGCAACGGCTGTGTGTAAACAAAAGCTGATTAGCAGGCATTAAAACTGCATTTAAAGAAATAGACTTCAGGCTTTTAGTATCTTGGTTGTAATAAGATCATATTGCTGTTCTTTATGTTTAGGGTATATTTATTCAAAAATGCTGTTGTAATATTTACTTATTTTTATCCGTCAGACTTTGGTGTTTTGCACTATTAACTTGGAATATTTGGATTTTGAGTTTCTCTACATAATTGATGTTTATCTTCTTGTCATACTTGCTGTGAATATTTTAAGCGTTTTTATGTCCTACTAAATTCAAGTTTTTCCTTATTACACTCCTTATTATTGAAACATTTCAGATTCGTTCACAAATCTGCATACATCAATATAAAATATGATTAACAGCGCACAAAACCATCATTATTTGCTCACAGGAGATTGTATCCTCACTATCGCACGATGGACCATCTGTTGAAATTATTCTATCATATTTTCGTGAATATAGACGAAAAGCACCTTTTATATAATACTGTACAGACCTCAGATTACATCTGGACTCAGAACACAGGCTGAGTACACTGCGTTTCCTCGCATACATAAACGAGTGTGACGAACTGTTTATACAAACCAGCAGTCACAGTCTGTTCAAAAGAGGCCCTCGCTTTTAGGATGCGCAATTAAACCTAATTCACGCATCATCTCGGGGAGGCTGATGAGAGCACAGCTGACGGCAGACACTTGATGGGCAGCCGACGTTTATTGACCTCGTTTAATCAGTGAAATGGCAGTGCGTAGCTGCCGTGGAGTGCGTAGCTTTGAACTGGCCGGTTTGAAGTAATCGTGATGGATTTAGTTTTTTTTTGCTGTGTGTTCCCATAAGCCTTGTAGAAACCCTTCATGTCAGAGTGATAGAGGGCACTTGCAGGTACTTCATCCAGAAAAACAATACCCTCAAACTCGCAGACAATTATCAAGACACAATGTGATTACGAGAAATCAGAGCATTTGGAGTGAGTCGTGCGTAACCGCTAGGCAAGCTCGAGATGAAAACTGATTTTCACTTGTTGAGTAGGGAGTGAGTCTTAAAAAGCATCGAAACATTTTCAGGATCCAACTGGAGGCGTGTTTTCTGTTTATTAGTTTGCGTATTTTTAGTTGTTTTATATTGTTATCCTAAAATAAGACGGGAAAATATTTTGCATAATATTTATTAGAAACAAACATTCTCATTTATGATACATTGATGTAATGTTTAGTATAGCAAATTCCATGATGTGCTAATGTTTGAAATATTTCAATATTTTTTCATTTCACATTGTGACATTTGAGGGGAAAAACGTGGTAGTAAACAATGCCAAAAAACTTAATGGACTGAAATATAGGCGTCTTATTTTACTTTGCTTGTTTTTATTTTAAATACTGTGACTTGCACATCGTCTTGACAGGTTTCTAAACATTCACCACAGAATTGGACGCAAGGATTCAGAGGAAATAATATCAAAGGTTCAGTCATTTCAGTGCCTCTTTTTAAGATTCAGATCTGCCTTTAAGATGAGATTACAAACTGTATTGGCTGGTGGAAACCTGTAATTATGTGCCTTACTGGATGTTTGTAAGTGACAGAGATTTCCGACCATACATTTTATTTGCGGCCTGGACACACTGCCCACCCTTCCACCCCATGTGACTGCAGCTGTAATTCAGGCTGCTCTGCTGGGCATGAAACAAGAAGTATAGAGAGAGAGTGAGAGAGAGAGAAACAAAATTTGGGAGGGGCTCGTTTCAATTACTCCATTGTTCCGCATTGCAGTGATGCAGCGCCCTGCCCTCGGCCCCCATTTCCAAGGGCCGGCCTACAACAGGGCTTACAACAAACAGCTTAATGTAGCCGTCTGATCGCGCATGCTCCGTGTATGGCCAATAGCCTCATCGGGATTCATTTTGAAAGCAGCCTCCCTCCAGCTGTCTGTTTAACAGGTGACGTACGTCACTAGAGCATTTTTACCGGGTGTGTCTTAATGCCAAATTGTTTGTTACGGTTTGGACTGGTCGTTTGTGTTTGGAATAGCATACAAATAGCGTGTACTTAAATATGTAGCGTGCGGTATGTTTGCGATAACTTTCTATATGGAATATTGACCTACAACATTTGTCGAAACAAGCAGTATACAATGCTGGTAGAGATATTTTATCCCACAATGCAATACACTTGACCTACCCTTTCATTGTGACTGCCAAAATCAAATACATTTTTTTTTATATATAACTTTATACTACTGTCAAAAGGGCCTCTATTGTTTTCGCTATGGAAACAATAATAGTCATGTAACAACAATGTAGCATACATTAAAAATATTTTTAATTAATTGATGCCAACTATTTTACTTTCCAATTAAAATAAAATATTACATTAATTAATATTATTAAAATAGTATATAGCATTTACAGTAAAATATGAGTAGTTATAACAAGTTAATATTTCGTTCTTAAAATAGCTTCCATTTGTGTGATTGCAAATGTATGTACAGTTGTAAATTTGACCGTATTCATGTTCTTCCACTGCAGGTCTCGTCCAGATTCCAGTCAGCATGTATCAGACTGTCGTCACCAGTTTGGCCCAGGGAAATCGACCTGTTCAGGTCGCCATGGCTCCCGTAACTACCCGCATTGACAACACGATGACGCTTGACGGACAGGCAGTCGAGGTGGTGACGCTGGAGCAGTGACATACTGTACCCCTGCAGCTGTGTGGGACAGGAAGTTCAGCACCTACATGAAGGAAGTAGATGCTGGTGTGTATACAATATTGTAGCCTGTTCACACATCTGCAGGGGTTGTAGAGGTTTTCCTTTTGTTTTGTTTTTTTACCTTGTAAACAATTCATTGTCATTTTTCTTTCTAGCGTTGTTAAATATGTTAGCGTTAGTTAATTTTTTTAGCTGATGTTTGATAAATGTTTTTGCAAGGATGGAAGATGTTTCTTGAATATAATGAGCTAATTCTTTTCCTACAGTTACAGCAGGAGTCAACCAAAATTTTCAGCCATTAAGAATTTTCTGGTATTACATTCTGGTAATTTGTTTTCTGCGTCTGTGTGATTAATTACCCCCATATAAGGCGATAGTTCTAATTCACTCTGTCACTCTCTTTATGTCTGTCACTGACACAGTCTGGTTTTATCTTGATTTGTGTGTGTGTGGGTGTATATATGTATATGTGTGTATATACACACACATCTTGAACCACCTTGTGCCATATTTGTTTTGTTAATATATTGTGTAAATTGCATAACGATTTTACTATTGGATCCCATTTCTCATAACTACTGAGGTGAACGGTCTGTACAATTCTTCTGCATTTCACATGAACTCCCACGTAAAAAATTACAATTTTGACCATTATGTGGTACTTAACCGTTCATTCAGCACTCTCTGTAGTTCTTCATTGAATTGTACTATTAATAACAGACTATAAATGTTGATGACTTAACCAACGAGAAAGCGGAAGCAGCACTCCATCGCACTCAACGTTTTTATATACTTCAGTAAATTAACAGACTTTTACAGGCTCAAAAGCGTTTTTGGAACCGATCCTGCAGATGTTTTGAAACTGCTGGGTAAACTATTTATTTTTATTTATTTTTCTTCATTGTGAATCCACACACAAAGGAATGTGATGAGAGAGATGTCGAGATCTAATGCGAACACATTTTGAGTGTTATAATTGCATAAAATGAAAAGTGACAGAACCGTATTCGCCTTTTCTGTCTTACACTCTTATGTTGTGTCTATAATGTAAATTTGTGTATCCGGTATTCATTTTTAGTTAGTTTGATGTTTAGTTTTCCTGTCCAATCATCTCTTCTATCGATCATATTTATCGATGAGCTTTGCCGCAACTTGTACAATGTAGTTTATTGAAACCAAACTCTCCCTTCTTGCTTGGGAGAATGATGATGGTGACAATGTTTGGCACAACATGTCAGAGTTTGACCAGTCTTTTTCCCCTTTTATTCACTCTTGGAAATAAAATGGCCACTATTTACAAACCATAATGCAAGTTCTGTCCTTATTCAGTTCAGTGTACTAACATATCCATTGCTGTTTCTTTGCAGTCAACTACTAAATCCTAAAACTTAAGAATCGCAATGTAAAGAAACATAAAAATGTATACAGAAAAAACGAGACTTGAGACATGAAGAATAATTAGACTAAAATATATTCATAGTTCATATATATATATATAATATATATAATCTGAAGACCATTTATAAAGTGTCAGTTTCAAGTACACAAAACACAAGTTTTTATTACAAGATTTTATTAAATTAGATTTAATAAAACTTATAATTAGCCTATATAGATGTATTGATATACACGAACAAGCATTTCACATCATAGCTGTTTTTGTATATTTTAGCATGGGTGGAAGCTGTATTGACCAATCAGCATCCAGGACCAGACTTACACTTGGGTCATATTGCACAACAGTCATGATACATTTGTTGTCCAAATCATTCAGTACAGAGTTTCAACTAATATAAAACCAAAATCCATGAGAATATGGTCATCAAGGTCATTAGCTGCCATTTGTTTTCATACAGTGGAGTAATCCAGTCATAAAAACTCAATGACCTCTTTACAAAACGCACATGGTCACTTCTACACCCCACCTCCGGTTTGGATGGATCTCCTGTTGAATCATAAGCCCTGATCCCTCCCTCCTAGCTAAAACCTGGATTTAGGGCCTATGTCCTTCTGCTGGAGGGGGATACACACACCACACACACACTAATCCGTCAGGCATCACACACATCCCAGAATTCCAAGAGCTTCCAGATTATAAGTGCAGAGCAGCACAATCAGGGAGAAAAATAAAGCATGCACTCGTCTAGCCTCCTGAGAAGGGAAGAGCAAGATGGCCGTGTAGACATAAAGGCAAGTGTATGAAAGTAATTGTGTATAGGAGTCAAGAGAGTACTTTGTGTGTGTGTGTGTGGTTTTCAGGTCATGGTGGCAGCTGGCGGGACACTGCGCGCACGTGCGTCACCCGTGAGCTGCAGATTAGGCAACTCTTATTAGCACGCTTTCTGAGAATCTCCTTTGGCCCCGCCCACATCCCGGTCAAGTGCTCGGTCAATCTGTTCCTCAGATGGAGCCGGTTCGTAGAACAGCGTTCAGTCTGAGCTTTAATCCTAATACATAACCACAATTCTAACTTAACATCAGAGTGTTGTGTACCCGGTTTAACTGTGATGTCATTCATATAAACAGTTTTATATGAATGCACACTTATGTAATCCTCATATAGTGGGTAGTGGATAATGCACAATGTTAAATATTTCTTTTGCATTTTATGCCATAACCTTTCTTTGTTTTATGCAATTTAAAACTTTTCTTATTTTCCGTTTTCGAATAAAAAAACTATTTTATAAAGGGATTTTTTGGATACCACTGTATAAACAGTAGCATGTTTTCACTAGTTACTACAATATACTAGATAACTTAAAATCTCACTTTAACCTTTATTGTCAATGACAAAAAAAAAAAGATTTGTGAACACATTAGCAAACTTGAACATAATGATCAATTTATGTGCTGCTTTAAGGTCTGGAGAGGTTTCCTCATTGGAATGGATGTAGACTGAATTCCCCATACTTGTCATCGGCTAATAATGGAGTTTGATGGAGAGGAAAACAGGGTGGTGTTGCGTCAAACTCAAGAGCTTCACAAAACGAACGCACAAGCTGTAAACACAGGAATTCTCATTAGTTGTATATTTTTATGAGGGCTGCCATTAGCTCATACAAACAGTGAATAGCTGTCTGGTGGTGTTGTGTCATCAGGGGAATATAGGGCAGGGGTATTGATTGTGTTAAGGAGAGGATATGAGGCTTTGATGGGGCCGAAGACTCTAGTCTCTGCTGGGGGCTCGTTCCTCCAACCTGGAGCTGCAAAAACTCAGAACCAGAGCTTTAATCTTTACTAATCGTATCTTAATACACACTGTATCCCTCTGGTGCTCTCTCTCTCACACACACACACACACACACACACACGCAGTTGCACAGCAGTAGCTCTGAACTAATGGATTATCTCCTTTCCTAGACCCAGTCTATCTATCCCTCAATCTGTCCATCCATCCACACACCTCTGTTATAGCATCAGATCATCTGACACAATGAATAAACACACACACTACAGCAGTGTCTGTGTTGTTGCCCGTCACCATCAATATCACATCATCACTTTCGTACATTGGTCATGTTCTCACCATCACACGCACCTCGGCACCAGACAGTGCGTAAGAGAGACGGACCCTAATCTCATTCCACTAATGCTCCCTTACATTAGAGCACAGACCGTGCTCTGTCTCTCTCTCCTAACAGGGATTATTCACTGAATGAGAGAGAGAGGTAGAGAGAGGTGGTCGGTACAGAGGAGGGGGTCTGAAAAATGCTGTGTAACCCGACCCGGGCGGCCCATCTGGAGAAGGTCCACATGGACAGAGATTTCCCACAAAGCAATTACTGCAGCTGAAGTTTCAGCAGGAATCTGACACAATGTGGCTTTCTTCTCCTGTTTGCATATTTGCATCAGATTTTGTGACACAGGCAGGCAAACACATGAATTTACGTGAAGGCAGTACTGACACAATGTTACTGATAACAAATAAATAGGGCTGAATTAAAGGTAATATTTCAAAGCACCTGTCTAAGATTAACCACAACAGTTGTTGAAAGAGACATAAACCAAGCTCCCAAACTTCAGATTAGTAGTTGATCAATATGGGTTTTTGATGACCACTTTTAAAACATTCATAATGTACACATGCATACGCTTTTATCCGAAGCAACTTATAGTGTATTCAATGTACATTGTGCACTTGTCCTTTGGTTACATTCAAGCATCTTAATAAGCATAAATCAAACAGATTTGCCTGAATCTGCCACACTGGTTCATAGTCATGTTCATCAAATAACACTCTTAAACACTCTTAAAGAGAATGAATGACACTGGCAATAGCATTAAACTTAATGGGTATTTGTTTTAGTTTGCCATCCATTCATTCTGCGTGAATAGATTTATGCAGAAGGAGATAAAGAGGATCTAATCCTGCAATCCTTGTCTCACCTACATGAGCAGCCCCTGACCCAGATACAGTGCCAGCCTCTCCCTTCACCATACAAACACAAGCTGTTTCACAAACACTACAGCACTGAGTCCTCCAAGAGCTGTTTTCTTTGTCAGCTGTGTTTCGTTTATTGTAAACATGAATATGAACATGCTAGCATCAAAAAACCTTTGATTGGCTATTTATATATAACATTCCATGCTTTTGGAATATTTAGTATAAATACAAATACAATGTTTTCATGCATCCTATTTCACATACTAAAAACACCATGAGGGTTACAACTCTTCAAATATTAAAGGCAACATCAAAATCAAACATGGCCGACTGAGGTATCAGTCAACAGCAGGAAGCGATGACTGAAGCTTCAGGAGCTTTGAAACTGTGGTGTGCAGGGGAAGATTTGAACCTCAGCCCAACCTGCACCACTCCCAGTCACTCACTCACTCAGGGCGGAGCCTGTGACATCACCAAAATGGTGTTCTGAAACCTCATGCTCATCCGTGTCACAGCCCCACAGTTGAGATGTTCTCAAGCAGTAGTTGGCAAGTCTAGAACCACCGGATCTGACTACCTCACCAGTGTGAGTTCTACCATTGCCAAATACCATCAGAGAACGTTTGGTTCCGTCCTTGACCTCCAGGGTACCACCAACAGTTAATACAGTCAATAATCCAGCGCATAAAGAGGTCTGATATTAAATATAGTCATGATAATTTCTGTGAATTCTGAAGAGCTGATAAATAAATATCTAAACAATCACACAAAAGCACATAAAAAAATTTAAGTGCTAATGCTATTTCAGAAAAATTGCATTTGCAGTCATGATTAATTAATTAGAAAAGTGTCCAATAACAAGGAGTTGCTGAGACAGCATTATTCGAATGGTCATGTGATATCAAAATGGCGGACCCCGTGAGGTGACCCTCACCATGTACAATAAAACAGTATTTTTTAAGCTACTGACAGGTGAAATTATCAAATAAGGTGTAGGATTTTTTGTTGCCAATTTCATAACTATTTTCTAAGATAAAACAGCTGAGGGGTTACAAAAATAAGCAGGCATTCATTTAGACTCACTGACACAATGTTTTAGTCAGCGAGTATTACGTTACATGTAATGTTGACAGATTGTTTGCGAGAAAGGTTTCTTTTGAAAGCACATACGCCATATTGATCGATGAAGATGCAGTTGCTTCTAAAAGGAGTCACAGCGGCTGGTTGAATATCAACCAACCTCCAGTAAAAATCTTACTGATGCCTCCTGAAACCATTTCAGTGTCATAATGCGTCATAATATGCACGAGGCATCACCACCCAAAAGCGAACTCATTTTGTGGGTTTCACTGCTGTGAAAGAAAACAACATTTTTCCACAAAGAACTCCCAAAGATTACAGAATTTTTGACTTCCTGCAGCAAAGGTCACTTCTCATGTTACAGTCAACAGAAGGACTGAAAACGGACAGAAGAACGTGACTGCCAAAGACAGAGATGTCAGGGTAAGATCAATGATGTTGAAGGCGCGCTGTCTGTCCTCCGGCTCATGTTTAGGGTTTAGGATGATAATTAGCTGCATTTCTGTCTTGTCCCATATTGGCACTACACATAATTGCTCAACGTATATATATAAAAGCAAAAATGTGCTAGTGCCAAAACAGGCAAAAACAAACGACAGGAAAGCCTCAGAGGTTTTCAAATCTGTACCCATTTCACAGCAGGGTGAAATTTTGGAAGCCTAGGGTGTCCAACCAAAAGCTGAAGGAGACGGGGTGTTCTTAAATTGTCACGACATTTCTACCAACATTTCCGCTATTAACTAACGATCTGCTAAGCGTTATAACATGCTAGTTAATGTTCTTAAGGAAAGTTATCACAGAAAGATTAAGCTTACTAAGAAACAATATTTTATAATAGGGTTGTCTGGGAGCCCAGGAGGGGCCCTGAGCTTGTAAAGGCTGAAATCCTTTGGGCTAAGACATTGTACATGCGTCATCATGTGGTTCTTTCTCTGCTCTGTTTATGGCCCTTTGGTAATTCACTGATCGTATGCTTTCACAGTGAATTCTACCAGTGCCATACACAGAACAGGAGTCTGTCAGCTTTGCACCAATCATCTCCAAGATCAGCAAGGCGAAGGGACTATTAGCCAATCAGCTAGCTCTTAAGATAACCCGCAGTCCTCACCAATGAAAGAAAGAGTGAGCTTGGAGGGGGGCGTAAGGGTAGGGGGTCAAGGAGGTGTAGAAGAACCCTTCTTCCTGAAAGGAAAGAGAGACAGATGTTGTGAAAAAGACAGAAAATGCTAAAGCGCGTTGTGTCCAGATCTGATGTGCAGAATTAAGATGAAAATTCACCAGATTAAACTTCTGCTCTAAAGTTATTGCAAGAAAAGATTAGAGTGTCTGTGTTATATTGAGGATTGGATCAAACTATGGCACAGGCTGGGAAAGACATTGTTTTTAGTACATTATAAAGAACTACCCAACCAAATACAGTAAAATACATTGTCCTGCATGATGTGCTCAAACTAATATTTTCATTGGCTGTTTAGAAGATTAGCCAAAGTTATAACAATACGTGTATTTTATGCTGGGGGGCACAAAGTGGGCAATCATAGGAGCTTACGTCTCCTCAAGATCTGAGCATTCACTTCCACAGACACTTTCACTTAAAGATAAAACAGAGAATATTCTGAACAAAAAGAATTTTGTTTTATCATTAAAACAAATGTCAATATGAAAAAGTGTCATTCCAAACACTGAATAAAGGAGCCTCTGACAGGAGACCAGTGACCTTCAGCTGGTCCTTTAACCAAAGACCTCAGCATCAGCAAGACTGATCTACAGTCACTGCTGAGAAAAGACGTCACCATGTTGCAGGTTTCACTAGGAAAATCCCGACATTGAATAATCAAGCACACAGTACTCAAGAGAACTAGCTGCTTGCCATATCTTCCCCTTACTCTGGCCTCCATTGCAGATATTCGGCAAGATTCTGTGCCATCTGCTATGGGAGAATCCACCAGACCTACAGCACCCCCCTCTTACCCTCACCAAACCCTGCAGCCCCACCCCAGAGGACCCACGAACAGACATTAGCTTCTGCAAGAGATGGGGGCCAGATTGATTCCAGCTCAAAAATGATGTTCTAAGTGATTTTTCAGACACCCAAATGGCTCCCGAGAAGGACTCCTCTTGCAATTTCCTGGAATAATCAATACCTCTAAAAAGCTAAGTTGAGAAGCCGGTGTAGGCAAATGGGTCTGGCTCGTTTCTCTTCCCCCATCTCTGCATAATGAAAGACAAAATTCCTATACAATAACATCATTTAATGATGTATTTTTGCTGGGTGTCTTAGCACAAAGCATCTTTTAAATGAACGAAGAGTTTTTGAGCAGAAAGACATGAGCCTGACCGTTTCACAAATATGGAATACAACGGCTTACTACATCCGCTATGGCTATAGCAAAATCATACAAAATATACCATCTAAAAAAACAAATCTCAACGATTAAAATGGCAAATAAAAATGTATTTAATAATTCACCATTTACATTTGTACTGTGACAAAACGTGTTTTCTCCTAAAGAAAGACTGAGAAAAAACGGTTTGCTATACGTCATGCTATTTTTATTATTATTATTAATAATATTGTAATTAAAGTATTATCCGATTTTTAATCAGGTCATTCTGCAATAATTTCAAAACAAATGTATTTGAGTAGGATCAAATTATTTCTATAACTATTTCTATTTTTCGTTTAAGGATACTCAAGGTTATTTAGAATTTAAAGGCTGATCTTGAATCGGCCTTGAATTCATCTTTTTTCAACGCTACATGGCATTATGCCCGCACTGCGTCAAATCCACGACCTTTTGTTATTGCATTAAATACACTTAATTGCATTAAAAGTTATTAAAGTAAACCAGTTTTTGTGGGTATGGACTGAACGCACTGGTCTCATTTTACCAAACGTAATAACTTTGCGTGTGTTTGCGCGTTGGTCACCTCTTTTTACCCTCAACGACAGCCTCAAAGCCTCCAGGTTAATCGCATTTGTCGAATTACCGAGTATCCCCTCGAAGTTCAGTTATTTTAGGAGAGATTTGGCGAGACCAGTCTCCCCAAAAAGGACACCGCCCGCGGCGATTCTCAAGGTGAATGAAAGCAAAACAATCCTTGTGGGTAGCTTGTGAATTGTTTACTTGCAAAACTATTATATTTATAAATAATAACAATAAAACCTATAAACTGTGAAGTCCATCAAAAGTGATGATCCTGAGGAATAAAAATGTTTAGTTGGGCTTAATGTTTGGCATCCTACAAGAACTTTTTAACGAAATAAATATTTATTATTATTATTACTATATGTACGCCAGGCTTCTTGCGATTGATTGTCCATTATTTCTAATTTATCACGCACGTTGCCTAACAATGAGATTTTACACCTAAACAAATCTCTTTAAGCCTATGCAAACAACGCAGGCCTTACTGACAAATCAACTGAACAATGAAAAAGAATGAAAACAGAAACACAATTCGTTAGATGCAGGACACTGGAAAAGGTTTAAATATCCTGCCTCAGTCTGTGCAAATGCATTGCGCCTTATTTTTACATTGAGGCTATACATATATCTTATTTAAAGAACAAGTGAATAAATATAAGCTACAAATATACTTTAAAGTACTTAACAATATCTTATCATATAGTGCTGTATAATGCGTCACAATTAATGCATCCACAGGTAATCCCCTAGACTGAATGTTAAGGCACAGTATTTGATATGCCCAGACTATTATGCGTCTGGAATTTGCGTTTGTTTGCAAAGATCATTGAGAAAACCTTACCTGACATGTACGTCTCAAAATCCTAATTACTTTTTTCAGACTTTGTCTCTTCTTATAATTTATTTTTTTCTGCGCACAAACAAAACCTAAAATGTAAAAGCCGGTTTTATCTCCCAGATTGACACAGATTAGTCGAAATCTAAACGTTTGTTTACGAAAAACTACTCGCCTCCTCTCCAAACACGCCACGCCAGGCTGAGGTAAAGCAAGCCGCCTCAGTCAAGCTTCTGCTGTTTTGTAAGTCATTCGCCTCCATGAGTGACTCTCATAAATAGGAACAGCGAGTTATCAAGATCTCTCACCGCATAATAGTGGATTTTTCAATGAGACAAAGAAGTCAAAGCGTCGTCACTGACTTCCTGAGTATCAAATAACAAATGCAGCCCAGTTTCCCCCCCTTACATATTCTCCCTCTCTCTCCTCTTTTCAAACGCCTCTCTATTTTCCACCTGGAGAGTCGCTGTACCTGCGCGGCTGTTTCGGCTGTTCCACGTGCGCAAACAACTCGCTGAAATTGTGCTGTTCGTTTCTCCAAATGTAGGCAGCATTAAACATCTCTAAGCACAGAAGTTATCCCGCTTGTTTAGTCTGCAACACTAAGGATTTGCCAATGGAAAAGATAAGTTGGTAAGCATCTTACCCCGGTGCAGAAGGAATAATCCAACCCTCCTCGTCTCGCGCATTTTGCGGTGTCACTAACTCAGGTGTTTTCTCTCCTTTTAAGGTGGAGCCGGAGGGAGGCGAGGCCACCTTAAACGCTCCCTGATTGATCTGAACTGCAGTCTAAACGTACAGCTGTCACTGGGTTAGCTGACCTTCGGATTAAAAGATTTTAAATCCGAATTATGAGGCAGTTTTAAATTTGCCATAAAAATGATGCGTCTAGCACCTTTTTATTTGGTAACGACGGCGCTTTATTTTGCCTTTCGTTTGGCAAAGATACAGCACTCAAATAATTTTCATACTGAATTTTTTCGTACAGTTTCTATGAAACTGTAAATTCTCATTTTCGTAGAAATGTGCTTAATATGCGCATATTGTAACCATAAAGCTTTATTTAGCGTTCTCGTCGAGGTGTTATAAATTGAAATCGATACTTTTTAAAGAAAATATATTCTTAGTAATATAGATTAATGCATCCTTATTAAATATTGTGAGAATTTACGAGTTCGCAGTCGCGCACGAACACATCTTAATGTGACGTGTTGTGTCTGCTGAGGGCCAAGACACCTGTTTACCTGTATTGCCAGCAGACAAAGGGGCTCTGTCTGTACTGAGAGAGAGAGAGAGAGAGAGAGAGAGGCAAAAGGGAGAGGATCTTTCATACAGTTCATGAGAACAATTCCACTTTCCATTTCTGTACAATATAACAGAATAAGCTACAAAACGAAACGATAACGCGCGCCACAGAGTCTGAACAGTACGATTTATGATACATTAAAACGATATAAGAGAGAGAGAGAGTCTATACAGGGCATAGGCCACATTTAGCAAAACCTATCGGTGCAGAGAAACGCGTTGGCTTGCTCTTATCCCCCATGAGTGGAGTGTCCCGCTGGTCCTGGGTTCTAGGATCAGATGACATCATCCAGATGGCCAATAATGAACATGCGTTCAAACGTACCATTTCATCTGCTCTCTATGCCTGCAGGCCGTATCAGCTATGTTCTCAGCTGACGCTTCTATTGGCTACGCCTTTGCGGTGTAGTTCACGTTTTAGAGATGCCTAAATTTAACATTGTAACATTGGCATTTAAAATCTACGTGTCCACATATCAGACCTATTTCTAATACAGTCTGTTTCTCTGCAATAATTTAGGCCTAGGCCCACCTGTTTGTAGCCCCATAGAAGCCATTAACAAATGTCAACTATAGCCGTATGCACATAACAGCCCGTTCTAAATCTAACTCATAATAAAGTAAATTAAAGTTGTGCTGGTATTTTGCGCATTACCCCATGCAGGCGTCTCTCTCCACCCTCGAAGACTGCAGGACATCCTCTGGCAGCCGCTGTGTTGTGAGCGCATCACATGCCCAGCGCTTTACAGAGGCTGTAAGCGGTGCTGTCCTCCATTGGGTCGGTGTTCGTATATATACCAGTTCACGATACCCACAATCCCCGAGTCCATTTACCGGCTGTTGATAACTGAAGCCTATACCGACACCTGAGTGGAAAAAAACGGCTCCATATTTTAAGATTATGCCAGTGGTGTTAGTCTGGCGGCTCCGGTTACATCTTTTCAAACCGAATAGGCAGGGTGAACTCTATCCCCGGGCACCTATTGTCGCCTGGTCAGTCCTGGTCGAGTCCTCCTCTCATCCGTTCATCTCTTCATTTACCTGATTAACTTCTGGAAAAAGTCGAAACACGAGCCACAGATCACATGCATTAATGAGTGATGCTCTTGAATTTTTAAAACAGTAATTTCGTTGCAGGCTACCTGTCCGTTTCAGGTCCATATGACGTTTAGAGCGCAGCCCTCCCCACCTGCCAGGGCGGGTGTCGGGTGTAACCGGGCCGCGGACTGGCCCTTATCGAAAGATACATGATACGGGTGCGCGAAACAATGAGCGTGTGGAGGAATAGTTTACAGATGACCGACGGTGCATCTGATATATTGACAAACCCATCCACTGCATAAACCTCGTGTATATGGCGTACTTACGACTATCAACATGCTTAGCCTCGGGCAATGCAGGAAGTGCGTTTAAAAATATCATACAATTATATCATAATACAAAGTGACCAGATTTAAAGCCACATTTTAATCCAAAGTGTTACTGTTAAAGTGTTATACAAAACTAATTATTCTGCATCCTAAATGTTTTGTGTTTTAGAAGCGTAGTAAAGCATTAGTTAGTTATTTCAGTAAAGTACTAGTTATTTGAGTAAAATCTGTTGTATGGTGTTGTAAAAAAGAATGAACTTATATTTGTTTTTAAACTGTAAATAATTGTTATATTAAACAGTTCTCTGCTGTACTAAATTATGATGATCTTTTAGTAATTTGGAAAAACTTTTTTGTATTCGAGTTTTTTTTTATTACTACATTAAAAAGCACCAGTTTTGTTTTTATTTACATTATTTCGATTATAATAAAGTGGGTAAATGACGTCTAAAAACAGGGAAACATTTATTTAAAAATATAACAAGGATATTATATTACTCAGATACAGCCTGTGTAATGCCTATATTGCAACCATGTAATCCACTATACTGGATTAAAGCAGAAATTATCTAGCTGAGAAAGATTTTCCATAGGAGATAAAAGGAGACATAAATCATAATAAGAAGCAGTGTTGTAATCATATCATTATTTTAATTTTAATAATAAAAAAACTGAGCATATTTTTCGAGTAAAGAAAACTGAAGACAATAAAATAATTTTGCAGACAGTCAACGAGAGACATGTGCTTATTTTCTGAATATAGGCAAGGTAATGTTTGTAATTATACAGTCACCTTTTCCAAATAATAAATACATATATTTTGCAGTTGTTTTTGAAAGGTATAACGTAGATCAAAACGCCAGGAATTTTTTTCAGGAAATTAGCACATTTTTCAATAGCTAATTTCCTAACAAAATTTCGGAGCCTTCCAAAGCGTTAAATAAAGCATCAACATCAAACGCGGATAAAATGCTAAGTGCTGAACATATTTTAATTATACTGGTAAGGATCCTGAAAAGATTACGTGGGAACTATAGAGTTGCTGTAAATATAGACTGCATAATGACGACATGGATGTGTAATGCAATTCATATAGATCCGGTGTAGTCAAATTTCAGTCTAAAAATGGAAAGACACATTATTACAGAAAACGAATCATTCAAAAAAAGAAAAAATCGGTATTTAAACGCACATCCTAATTCGATAGCTAAAACATGCACGTAATCTATTTACTAACTGTAAGATAGACCTACTGACTGAATAACTATTTTTTGTACGGGCATAAAAGGAATGTTCTCTTGCATGTCATCATCTTTATATTAGTAACATTTGACTGGCATTATCGGTCTCTATGGAGACGGTGAGTCAGAGCATCTGCCATCTGAGTCTTTGTCGGAGGCATTTTTAATCAGACGGTCATCCATTAATGACGGAGTTGGGCTGGTTTAGTAACCGAGTCCTCGACACGAGAGACGCTCAGCAGGTCAAGATCCATCGACTCATATGTCAGCATCAGGATGGCGTTTCAGCAGAGACGAGCTATTTTACAAGACAAAAAGTCGTGGTTTGTTTATTCCAACTTTATTTTGTTTCTATAATTACGCTCTCCTATTAACCTATTTGTGTGTCGTGTCCCTTAGCCATCGTGTCATGTGATGCTGGACAACGCGCAATGATTATGCGTGTATCTGCCAACTCACTTACGGATGCAAGTTCAAAAGTGCAGGACGGTCATTGGATAGGTATCAACTACCAGCCTATTATTTTAATAACAAAGCTGCTGTACTAGTACAACTAAACTATTTACCATCGTTTCTTACTCACTCTCAACCCCTTTCTGTCTGCCTTTGCTTAACTGTGTATCATTATCACATTGCAATCCATCACATTTATAACATCTATAAGCCCTGCTGTCCGGTAGAGAATTAACAAATATAAAAGCGGGATAGTGGTATCACATTTTCTCCCGCGAGTTCGGTGACCCGCAGGGACTGGTCATGTGACGACAAAGCGCCGCTTCTGGCCAATCACGGCAATCGTCTAGGGCTGGGCATTACGTCATATAGACCTGTAGCCCTCTTGACCATCGCACTGCAGATAAAGGCTTCTAAATATTTCATTGAGCGGCTCATGTTTCTCCAGGACTGGAGGTCAGATCTTTGGAAAGAACGGGTATACACGTTGTCACGTCTTTGTCCAAGCACCCCACGCCTTCTACTCGACTATATACGGAAAGATCAGGGGCTTAATAAAGATGTTAATGGGGATCTGCCAGCAGTGATTATTTGAAAGACCGAGGTGCAAGAAAAACAAAAGGGTTAAATACACCGAATAGAAAGAACAGTTATAGATTACAGAATAGATTAGAAAAGACAGCTTCTATGTATAATTCAAGGATTAAACTTGGTCTAAAGAAACAGCATAACACATTATAAGGGGCAGAGCATCTGACGTAATTTTGACTCAGAGCTCAAGTCAGATTATAAACGGAAGCCATTTTTAATCAAAAAGTAGGGAAAAAAATACAAATTTTAATTCATCCTCTTTCCTAAAGCATGGAACAACAAGAGTGGACAGATTGGTGCGTGATGGAGACATTTCGGTAGAAAAGATTAAATTGCCGTATGTTACCAAACTTCTTTTTCTCTTGCAAAAAAGGGGTGATGTCGTCACCTGCAGATCACAAATGAAAGTGCAGTTTGCTTGTTACGCTGCTTTACATGATTGAGAGCCCCCTGCTGGTGAATTTTGCAGTTTCGTCAACATATTGACAGCTTTACTAATGTAATACATTTGATCATAAATGGTTAATAATGAGGCAACTACATTTAATTAAACGAAAAAAATCACAGTATTTACAACATTATTATATGTATAATCTTACATTTGGCCTAGTCTATAAACACCGGGTGAATTTAAGCAAATGTTTTTTGAATTAAGAGAGTTTCTCCTAAAACAAACCTTAAATAATGGTCTTGGATATTCGCAAGTACAACCACGTCACACAAGTGCGGTTTGTTGTAACATGGCAGCCATCTAGTGGCGACACGATGTAACTCCGTCCTACAGAGAAATTACAAAGCTGCTTGAGACAGAACTGTAACTGGCATTAAACATAAATTCAGTCTATTTGATACATTTACCTGAATGTAAAAAAGAGGCGAAACAATTTGTACGCATATTTAACATTTTATTAAAAAAGAAGTTATTACAGTTTACTGTACACAGCTATTTAAGAGATTATAATCCTATAGATAAAGAGCATTTGTCCTCTGTGACAGGCATGCCCACTTCACAATGCAAAAGAAATAAAGAAATGGCAAAAACCAAGAGTAAGATTAATGGATAAGGAAAAAAATGGGCAAATTACCATAATACCGGGAATTAAAAAAATTTATGTTTTATTTAATCAGCGTTTTCACACACTAGGTACTACATAGTTACTATTACAACATTCCATGCCGTGTGCCCACATAAGCCCCATGTCTGAGCACCCTCTTAAAGCACAGGTATAAAAACTAAAGGACTGGACAGCCAGGACTCAACTAGACTGGACTCTATACCAGACGCATGCAAAAGTGCACTGGAGAGCTCGTCAACACGAATGCAAGAGGCGCGATGTCATTGGCCGAGAGGGCCAGCAGGTGGAGCCCGTGAGACGTCAGCAGCCGGAAGACAATACGCTTCTCTTTCCCTCTCTCTCTTTTCTCTCTCAAACAAACAGCTTGAGACCTTGACATTAATAACTGCTGTACTCTGAATGTGTGTAGTTGGTGCTTGAGTGTGTGCGTATGTAAGCACTGGGATGCAAAACACAAAGGACACACTGATATTATTTATTCCACCCCGCTCACTAAACAACGTGAATATTAAAACACCAAAATTATTCCCCCTGAGACCGCCCTCTATATCGTTAACAATCCGCACATATTACCTGCTCCAGATGGGTGACTCTTTATTATTGACATGGGGAAAAAGAATCCAAAAATTAGTCAAAGGAAAAATTAATTTACAAAGTTTCAATGTAACTTCTTATTAAACCTACAATGGAAGCACAATTTTACATTTGTTTGAGATTCTCAGATTCTTAGTCAATTTCACTCTTAACATGACTGTTAAAAACAAAAATTTTTTTTAACTAAATTTCCACATTTCGCCTCTCATATTAAACTATTAAACTATTTTCAGACCATGGTGCAAAAATGAAGCAGAAATGAAAGAGAGAGGCAGAGTTGTTCGTCTCGTATGAAACACTGCGTATGTTGCTATGCACGGCAAGATGTTTACCATGGCAACAAACCACAGCTGAGATGTACTTTTTTAAATGCATCTGAGTGACAAGGGTGAAAAGACCGTGCTGTATGTAAAACAAAGCCATCTCTAAACATATTTTGCTTCTTCAATTAAAAAATGAGAATCTTTCCGTCCGGGACTGACAAACAGGTGTATATTACAATCTCTCCACGACCTCTCACTCAAACACAATACTGCATATAGGTGAGAAAATTTGCTGCGCTTCTTCTTGCAGGAAAATATAAAACCCCATCAACAGACTTGAGAGAGAGGAAAATATTTTTAACTTTACTCCATTGCACTATTCGGCCAATACGTGTCATGGACAAAAACTCCAGTTCTCCCAGTTTGCCCATTATTTAATTAGAAAAGGGAACTCAAAAAAGCCGCTCCAATAACCACACGAGCCAAATTTTGAATAGAAAAATTGCCTCTTATTCCACCGAGGTTGACACCTGTTCATGAGAACATCAGAAGCTATTTTGACCCTGTTTTGTTTTTAGTTTTATATGATGAATGGATTTGCAAGATTGTTCTGATGCCAGAATGAGAGAATTTGTGAGAATACTGAAACAAAACACATAAACAAACCAACTTAACTTGGTTCTTCGTGTTTCATGCCAACAATGATATCTGCAGGTGTTGCTGAAATTCAAAAGCTATTATACAGAAGATATCTGCCGTTTCCACACCATCTCTGCAAAAAAAATCACCTCCACATTAGTAAATGTTACTCACTTCAACTAAAACCACAAGCAGGTTGTAACTGGTGTTACCGAACCAAATCCATCAGATAATATCTGTATTCAGACAAGCATGTTACATAAACCTGAATCCATATGAACATTTATTTTGATATCACCACCCAGTAAACTAACTAGATCTACATGAGGTCAAACAACAGCTATCATAGTTATACACGAGCAACAGGAAAGATGATCTCTATAAATGTTACCAAAAGTCTTCTTTGTCGCTTTTCTCTTCAGCTTTTCTTCTAGGCTAGACCAACAAAGACCTACACCACTGTACCATCGCATCATACCACAATGTACAAAAAAGATGCTTGCAAATAGGAAGTCAAAAAGAGTGCGAGACAGTAAACAGAAAGACAGATGCTCTTTTCATACATTATTACAAAATAAAACATAGGCCAGACAGGGAAACAGACCGCACTGTCCTCTGGTGTCCAGAATAAAGACTGTGAAACAGGACAGACTCACTTGTTTCACTTCCTGGACGTTTTGAGATCACTGCACAAGGCCAGATGGCAAAGAGTCTTAATTCAGCCATGTTTTGTGTTGTAGGTCTTCCACAATGAGCGTCAGAGTTGATAAACGGAGCCAGGTGACAACAGTCTTCTGTCGAACCTCTGTGCATTAGCTTCTAGATCTACATGCTTAAATGAGACTCAAGTCAATGTTTTGGAATTTAAAGGCAAATATTTTCTGCAGTAAAACACGCACTGGGACAGTGTCATGAACTAGTCAGAGTAGCCGTTATTTGTGATTTTTCGTCAGTAAAAACGGGTCTGCATGTCTAATTAGAAAACGAACACGATTTCTGAGGAGTTTCTCACCGAAACGTTGCAATCCATTCAAACTAATTACAGACCTCATTTTTATTCACGAAAACATTTTTGGTGACATCTACCCCGATCAGTGTCCATCGGCGAACAGAAAGTGTGCGTTCCTTAGAATCCTGATGATCGTTGTGACAAACAACGTGGCAACATTCGAATTTTCCTTCCAAGGCGAGACTCAAATTAAAATTTTAAATGAAGAGAAAGAGATGCTGGGAAAACAAAATGAATCTGGCATTTTCCTTCAACTAACGTTATTATTTTCATTTTTTTCAACAAAAACAGCTGTTTGAAGAGAAAACAAAGGAGAAAGAAAACAAACAAACAAAAACGACACAACCAGGGAAGCAACAATAATTCAGAATGACTTGCAACGGGAAGGTCGAATGCAATCGATCAAACCGCTGAGGTGAAACGACGAAATGAGGGCGTGGCCAAACGAATCCAATCCAATGGCAACAATTCCAACTGAAGGCCGTCCTATAAACTGAAGGGATTTTACACATCAGAGTGTCACGAACTGAACCCACTGGAGTCTCCGATACAAAGTAACGTCACAAGGGAGACAAAATGGCCACCCCTGTTTAAATACAGCCTCTGTTTAGAATCCAGTCAGTCTGCGTCGGAAAAGGTGGATTGGGAAGGCGATGACATGCATTCCAGCTATGCGGCTAACAACGTGGAATCGAGGGGGAACACTACAAGCCTTTCTTTCAGTGGGGTGATGGAGAGAGCGAGTGAGAGAGCAAACGAGAGATAAAGGAGAAAAAAACAACCACCAGAAAGCAGAGATAGAACACCTAGAGAGGGTGCTGCGTTCATCGTCAACGCTAGATATCCATAAAAATCCTGGTTTAGTAATAATAATAACAATAAAAAAAATCACCTTGTTTAAATATGAATCTTTATAGTCTGCTCCGCGTGGTTAGGAAATCATATAGTCTCTGTGGTAAAGGGGAGAAAGCGTCGCCCCTAACTACAACTCCATGTCCTGAGCTTCGTCTTCTGAAAAGTCAGACATGGAGCTTTCTGAAGAGGAGTCGCCAGCTCCCTCCTCCTGCTCCTTCAGGGCCTCCTCTGTTGCATATTTCTGGATGTATTCTGGGGGGAAATAGAAAAGGGAAGCGGCACATCGTCAGAAAGACGAAGCGAAATCACTGTTACCCAGGATTTGTTTGGAAATACCGTAACCACATTCTGTATTATTGTATCAATACTGTATTTATACTGTATTCTGGCTACTATATAAAATAAAATACACCACAGTGCGCAGTATGCTACACATGCGAGTGCGTATATTAAATGATGCTATCGTGCATTTTTACATGCGTATAATTGCCCCCTTTGACTTACCGCAGACGAATTGATGCTTCAAAGGTTAAGGCCGGGTGACAAATATCCAGCAATGGTCTATATATTGCACATTCACTGTAGTCAAATGTAGTTAATTTGAGTATTTTATTCATAAAATAAATTTGCATACTGTGCAAATCGGTGGGTTGACTCTTATTTCAGATGTTCCTTTCAAATAAAAATTACGCTGCTTTACTAACTACTATTGTTGTATAACAAAAAGGAGAACATGACAATTATGAATTCTATGCATATTTTAGCTATATCGCAGACATACAAGAAACCGATCTGACTTTGTGCATTTTATTTTTTGTGTTTACTTTAAGTTCAAGGGGTTTGGGGGTGTCGATGACACAAACGCATGTGTGTATTTCTCCAATCAGAAGAGATTATGGGGTGATGTGAAATCAGGCAACCTGGAGGCCAGATGAGGGTAACATTCATTGTAATTACAGGATGGTTTTCAGATCACCTTTGATTTTCTGCTTGTAGTCCTCCGGCCGGTGCAGGTACATGGCTGCCGCGTCCCCGTTCAGAGGGTCGATGGGGTTTGGGTAAGCCAGCAACTGTGGCAAAAACGACTCGAAGATATTGGTGAGATCTGTAATGAGAGCAGCAGGACGCCTTTTAAAACTGGATCTTCTGTCATTAGCTCTATCATTTGTGGTGACTGACATGGATATAGTTTAATATCTCTTTCAGGGTTGGAGCTGCAGTCCTTTATCTCCCTCATAAGCAGGACTGTATGTTTTATACAAATACACAAACTGGACAATGGCACAAAGCAGCCGTGTACATCTACATTAAGCAAGGGACACTGTAGAGTCAGCTGGATGTTATCGCAAAATAAACCTTGCTTGTGATCGGGCTCTTGTTGTAACATGTCTATTTGTCCAACAAACAAACAGCCATTAAAAATACTGATTTATTTTATTTTGAAAAAAAGAAAGAAAAAGCAACTATGCATTTCACACATACGTTAATTGGTATTTTAGTACTAAGTTGATACTAAATACTGACTTATAAAAAAATAGGTAACAATACCATTCACTTTGGAATCTGCACTACAGTATTTTGACAAAAATCTGATCTGTGTGCTAAGGCCTTTCTGTATAAATGCAGTAAATGTGTGTCGGCACAATGAGCTCATTGACCAATCAGAAAGCAGTATTTTCCAGCAAGCCACACAGCCACAACAACAACCTAACTACACTACAGTGTGGAATCAAGTTACCATTGTGGGCCAATATAACTGTTTTATTATTAGGAGCCAAAGGTAAAGAAAGACACACAACTTTGTGTCTACACAAAGACACGCAACAGAGACGTGGATGGATGGTTGCAGCTATAATGCAGTTGTCAGGTGAGCTCATGCTTTTTTCTGACCTTGCAGGTATTAGACTCATTCACTGAGGGTAAGAGGATTACACTGCACCACAATCTGGTCTAAGGGACTGCAGATTTTATTCTGTTCCTCAAGCCACATCAATGCACAGTAAGGCTCTTCCTGAGAATTTACTCCATTCGCTGACTGTACGTATTTCTGTCAATATACAATATACATAAAGGCAGTGATAAAGGCCGCTTATACGCACCATAAAGAGCGGTCCATGTCTGGTTAATCACATCTAAACACACGGTCCCTGACCTGGACAATAAAACAAGAGTTAGCATTAAACAGACACAAAGAGATCTGAGAGTTGCAAAAAGAAAATTGTATCTTTAAAATCTATGGCCAAAAAAAGCTTAAACTGTACTCAAATCATACAAAACTGGAACAACACCAGTGTGTAAATGACAGAACTATCATGTTTGGATGAACTGTCCCTTTAAAAGCATCACAACACTCTTGTAAAGGACAGACTTACGCTTCATCGATGTTTGGATGAAAAATCTTATTCATAAATCCTGCGGAGATTGAAAAACAAGGAAAAAAGTGAGATCACAGACAGAAATAACATCTGATTACACAACAGCGGTTGTGCTCAACCTTTTCCCCAGCCATCCATGGATCACTCAGTATGACATCACAGTGAAATATGTGCTTACTGCACCTTACACACCTCGTAAGTGACTGTTGGAATGTACTCTGTCTGTCATATTAAATCCACACCAATTTGTTTGGCTTCAGTAAAGCACTCAGCTGAAAGAGGTCCTTTGAGATCCATGTATGAGTAATACTTTACCTATAGATGGAGATTTGAAGGGGTATTTGTCAGGAAGATCTACTCGCACCTTCCATACGCCCCCTTCATACGGTGCTGTTCCAAAAACAGAAACAGATAATGACTATTAAGACACAAGACAATACAACAACAGTTTTGAAAAGACAAGCAATATGCCTACGTGTTAAAAATCTTTGTGTTAAAAAATAACTGTGTGTGGGCACAACAGTGATACCTAATTAATTAATTATGAATCACGCATTTAAAGTAACACGCACGTGGGTGTGTATGTATGTGTATGGGAAAGATCTGCTGTTGCCGTTGTGTGATTTGGACTCGTCCGGGCCCGTCGCAATACATGCGTGCTCCAAGAATAGCCCTGTGCAATATGACCTGTGCAGCCGGCAGCTCGAACCAGGAAAGGTAACGTACAGCTGCACAAGCATATACCTGGTTCTACGGTTAAAAAATGGCCCCAAAAACAGCAAAAAACAAACCACTCAACCGACTTAAGACCTGTTTTCTTAGTTAACAATGACAGCGCATTGGAGTATTGTGTGGTGAGCATGCTTGATTTTGCAGTACTGTCGTTAATGCGCCACGTGCTGTAAAGAAGCACCGACTCAATTTAATGACTTAATCACATTAACTTAATCATATTTTACTTTAATTAGAAAATAAAAGTAAAAAAAGAATGAAACGCTAACATTATATGCCCACTTACAATATGGTAATGAGAATGACCATGAACGAGGCTTAAAGGAATAGTTCAACCAAAAATTAAAAACTCTTCCATCATTTACTCACCCTCATGTCATTTCAAACCTTTTCTTTACTGGAACACAAAAGAAGATATTTTGAGAAATAGTGGTTTCGTGTCCATACAATAGAGGTCACAGGGTGCTACTCTTGTTTGGTTACCAACGCACTTCAAAATATCTGTGTTCCTCAGAAGCAAAACAGTCATACAGGCTTGAAATGTCAAGAGGGTTAGCAAATGACAGAACAATTTAATTTCTGGGTGG
This sequence comes from Botia almorhae, assembly GCA_036877575.1. Lineage (NCBI taxonomy): Eukaryota > Metazoa > Chordata > Actinopteri > Cypriniformes > Botiidae > Botia > Botia almorhae. Next base: position 70,299 of record JAZGTJ010000169.1, read on the forward strand.
ACTATCCCTTTAATTGTCATGAACATGTCACAATGTAAAAATCTTTATACTTCTAAAAAGCTAATTTTCTTTATGAATAATGTAACTTAAATTTAGGGCCAAAATGACCACCCACAACTATTATTAGCACTGTTCACAATAACAATGATACCTGGCAATGGGTGTCATAAACGGGCCTGGGCATGTTTTCAGGGTATAAATAAAAACAGACTTACTTCCTTGAGGTCCATAAAACTTCACTACAAATTCATTGAGTCCACTTAAGATTGTGACTTCATGTTTACTCTCGATGCTGAAAGAGACTGTTAAGGCAAACTCAAGAATTTTGATACCAATTAAACCAAATGTACAAAAACAAACAATACATCCAGTTTAGAAAAACTTTTACGTCACTTTTTTCTTTTACAAGTTTAATCAGGGACAAATTAGATTGGATAGGCTTATCAAAATAACAATTAACCTCAAATAATAAAGGGCAGGAAGACAAAAATGGGTATTTATCTAGCAGGTTGCAAAACCGCTATGCAGGAGATCCAAAAATGGCCTTTCCAGACGAATAAAGGCATTTCTAAAGTCTGTCACACACACACATACACACACGTGTGAACTAAGATTCTTACTTCATCCTTTGACCATCAATAATTATCATTAGGTCCAGTTCAGTAGATCAGATTGCTATACGCAGTCGACTCAATACGACACTGCTGTCATTAGCTATGGCTGTCAGCTTGTCACTTCTCATATTGCCGGCACAGAGAGCCGCAGTCAGTCCCTTGCTGAGCAACACAATACACTCTTAGCGCCGTTGATACCGTGACGAGACGCGAGGCTCTTAAAAGAGTCTGTCGTCTCCGCTCGAACGCATCACGCACCCAAATGGCGCAAATATCTTGCAGGTTGTCATTGTCATGTTTTGTTTTATGATGATGCTATCAAAACACTGATCGCGTGTCAGCTGTTGTGTAGGCTGCACCGTGACTCACACTTTTACTCACACTGTGCTGACCGGCGAGGCAAACTTGTTTACGCTTTGTTGCCATTGTAACTTGTCCTGTGACTTTGTGAGACTTGAACCAGTTAAGGTGCTGGTCTCAAGGACGCCTGTGTCACATTATAAAACGAGGCAATGAGGTTGTCGGTTTTAAGGCAGTCACATTAAAACATCTCTCCCGGGAGAGACGTGGAAGCAGTTCTCTTTCTCAGGTTTTTCTCACTGTCTTTTTGATACCAGAACCTTGAGTTTCGTAAACTTAATCACTGTAATTACGCCAGATTTCACCCTGAAAAATCTGACACTAGGGGAAAATGAGTTTAATGACAAAGGGTAAATTTAAGCTACTCAGAAAGACTAAAAAAAGTTCAACTTTTAATTCAAAGATGTATATAATCATCTTAAATTGGTGACAAAAAATGGACATGTTTAAAACTATGTATTTAATTGAATCTTAAACGCATTTAAATGTGCAGTGTAACATTAAATTAAACCACTTTAAATAGCAACTTTAAAATATAAAATTCAGTTAAACTTCATTGTTTGCTTTAATGTGATCAACTGTACAAAAACCTTTTTTTTTACACAATTTTAAATTGTGACGCGGTCATTAGCTGCTTGTACCCAACAAACTCCCACATGAGCAGCGACAGAGACCAGGTGGCGCAAACAAACGTGTTCCTGACTCATGAGTCATAAGTGATGAACTCGATTTTTCACACGCTTTTTTTTTCTTTAGCATGTGAGATCAGATTCCATTCAGGAATGCTGCTGTCTGGCAGCCCGTACAGGTTGATGGTGAGATAAAAGAGGAGGGGGCGAGTGAGTGAGAGTGTGTGTGTGTGTGTGTATGTGAGAAGCTCCAGTAGGCTCGTAAAGAATCTCATAGCTGGTGCTATGATCATGAGACCTCCAGTAGAGAAGCACCATGCTGTTTGTCTGGCTGTGGCCAATGACACATGGGACTGCTTTTGTATGTTGAGGCTGTTTTGGATAGACACAAAAGCAATTGCTTTTGGCTGTGAAGACACACACACACACTCACACACAACAGAAGCGATGAGGCTGTAGGGATTTTTCTTCATTGCTAAAGCTTTTGACACCCTCTTCATCACAATAACTGTACAGGAAGGGGATGATTCCTACTTTCAGTACAGAAAAAACGGTCATACTTCTCTCCTCATTCACAGCATCTCCTTCACTTAGATCTGCAAGTCATCTTCTGCACCATTTGTTCAAGATTTCTTAATATGCGAGATAATTCAATAGCCCTCCATCAATTCTTCAGCAGAAGAATTTGGCACGTTACTCCTCTGAGGCACTGCTGACACAGATTTAAAATAGACAGCAATTAATTGTCCATAAATCCTGTACATATTAAAGGAACGATTCTGTCATCGTCTGCTCAGCCTTACTGTCATTCTAAACCAGTTTTCTGTCCGCCGTGGAACACAAAAGATTTGGTGAACTATTTCAACGGTTCTGTGCTCTTTCTCCAAACATACAGGCAGTTAAAACGCTGGATTTGCTTTGACAACACTGCGAAAGGAACCTTTGAAATCCTCCAACATTAAAAACCTTTAACATAATTAAATGTTCCTAAATAAAAGTTCAATTCCAGCCCAAGGCTCAAACCTGTTCTTTACAATGCAATCAAATTCTGTTGTGTTCTCACAAGACAGCGTCTCAACACAACACAATGATTAACTGACTAATCAATAGCTTTAAAATACAGTAGGAAAATGCTATTATCATATCAAACTAAACCCAAGTGGCTTTCTTTTATCTGTTGAATCTCGTCCAGTTCAAATATGGTGGATGAAGATAACCAGGTAAAATGTTAGTTAACTGGAGACATAAGAGCGATTGATGTTAAATGCCGTGACACAAATGATCTGATAAACAATGTTAAATTTCTGTCTGTTCCTCACACCAACCTATCCTATTACATTTGTTATTCATTTCTGAGTGAGCTGTCGCTTTAAGAAACATGCAAGCACCAATCAGATCAGCGCTCATGTATGTTGCAGCAACAAATGCTCCAGACATCTGCGTGGATTCCTACCAGCTGTTACGGTTAGTTGCACAATGACGTCTTATGCCGAGATGATTCTGAAAGTTTATAAACGTGTGTAAACAAACAGGTTCAGACAAGCATGTTTGGGTAGATGATCTTTTAGCCAAGCTGTCTTGTTCTGCTTTGTCTCTTTGCTTAGTTCATCGTCCTTACAGATTTACACTGATGTGGATATCATGGTTGAATCAGATTTCAGTCTGATGAGCATACAGCCGAAACTGACGCGGCCACATCACTAAATTACAAATGAGGCCCCAGTTTGTATTTTGTATACTTGTTATTGACTTTCAAAGTAAACTTTTTTAAGTCATTTTTTATCATTAGTAGTTTATCATTTCACGGCATGATTTTTAAAAATCATCGATCGAAAACATCAGACGAAAATTGGAATACAGGCGTTAAAGCAGATTGACAGGTAAAGTGTGTCTCAGTGTTTTCACTAACGCCACCTAACCCGACAGCCATGTTAAATCACGCCTTGAGTCAGAAGGTACAATTACAATTAAATCTGTCTGCGTTGAAAAGGCACAACACAATCAGCGGGTTTGCTTCCTCCCCACAGTAACAACTCTGTTTATTCTGATTCACCAAAGAAGAACAGGGAGAGGATATATCTGGTGCCAAAAGTGCAACAGCGTGTTCTACCAAAAACATCATTCATCATTACCGACACAGTACAGAGTTCTCCAGACGCTAATGCGAATGGCCGGCCTTTGGGTGCAGGCAAAATATTTACTTACTGCCAACTGGTTGGAAAACACAGTCTCCTTGTTAACTCCACATTACTTACAGATGATTAAAGATAACACATCATCGTTCTCCTGCAGGCCAGATGTGTTTGTGGAAGTGTCTGTAAGAGACCGCTGTGATCGAAAACATCCATGTTGATGCCAGAAGCTGTGGACATTCTGTCCAGAGCGTTTGTAATTTGTAACGAACTCAGACACGTCAAGTTCACTTACTGTGTCTTAAGCTTTCTAGTGTTAGAGCTTATAGTACACATGTACAAAATAGCAAATACAAGCTCAGGTCCTGCCACTGTTTAAAAAGCCAAAACAGGATATTGTGCTACGGGCTATTTTTATTTAAACCTTATATTAAGTGTAACAGAGAAACCACACACTTTCTTAGTCATCTGTTAAGTTTTCTATAGTTTTCCATTGCTACCACTAACATTTTCCGGGTGGTTGCTAGGGTGTTTGCGTAACAGTTTGACACTGATACCAGTGCAGATACACCAGATATTGACTTCACAGTCTAAACAAATGGATCCGATTTCATCACTTACGAAATGACAGTGTGAACAATCAATCCTAAGACTCAGATCTGAAAATGGAGTCAAATTAGTTTGCAGTGTGAATGACGCCTGTTTGTGAAAAGGCAACGAGAACTTCTCTCCAATGCAGTCATGCACTCTCTGCAACACGCTGCATTTTTCTCGAGTTGGGCAGATAAAAGACAGGAAGTGTGGCTGATTTTAGTCTGCAGAACAGACTGAAAGGAAGTACAGCAGTTCAGTGATGGAAAGAAAGCGAACAGGCGTCTTTGAGATTTAATTTCACCAGCTATTGAATATGGGTCACAGTTTTAATCAGGTTAAAGACAGTTAAAAAAAGCAAGCCATCTATGGTCATGCCAGTACCCCTAAAACAACTTCCTATCCCAGTGTAACCTCACACCCTTCCCCAGCTGCCTGACTCAATGACTTTTTGTGTATAACAGCTCAGCTCTGGCCTGAAGGTATATGTACCTCTAGTAGCCCAGTGGGTTCACATGTTATGCCCACATAGTTATCATTGTAAGGGTTTAACCTGTATTAAGCAAGCAAAAGTTATACTGTAAACATAAGAGACATCTGTCAAATGTTAGACATTAGTATCATTAAGCTACTGCTTTTAAACATCATGCTATCCAAAATGCATGACTTTATTACAACTGGATCTTGTGTGAAGCCACAGCAGCCAGACCTCGCCAAACCTCAGCACCAGTTTCAATCAAACACACTGGACCGGCCAACGACCCCATTACACACTACCACACATAAAAACGTCAATTATCTCACCCTTGCTTTTTATAGTGCCTTTGTTTTATTACCTAATAAATTGTCTCTCCATTGACCTGCAGGCTTAGACTGGACTGATGGTTGTAACTGTATATTGTATCGCATATTTTTAATAAAAATCTATTTTTTGTCCCAGGACATCGAAGATGTGTTTTTCTTACATATGCGAGTCAAACAGCACAAATGCAAACATCTGTTCTGGAGTATGTGGTCATGCACTAGATTCTTGTACTATTGTTATGATCCATTCCAAATATACTTGGTTTGTTTGTATTACACAAACGCTGGTTAGTCGCCAGTAGTCTGTTGAATATAAACGGTCACATTTGTATGTCGTTGCTAACATGCATATAACAAACTTATGCGCCAGTATGCCCCATTATTCTGTTGAATAATTGTTGGTTATGTGTGTGTGTGAATGGATGGTAAGGGGTCTAGCTCTACCAGTCACCTTCAGTAAAGCACAACTTTGAGCCTTAAGGGCTAAGAGCGTGTTTACCTGCGTTTACACCATCTCTCAACCTGCCACACGATCACCCTGCAAACGCAGCAGGAAATTATACCTACAGGGGCCCGCCATTAACATTATTAGGTTTATGAGATTGAAAACACAACTTAAAAGTATGCTAAAAGGAAGACAAAACGTTACACACTTTTTAATATAACGATATATTTAGCAATTATATTTAAGCTACTACAAAAAAAGCTACTACAAATTTAACTACAAATTATATTTGTAGTTGCTTCTATTTAGGGAGGGGGACACTGCACCCTGTCAATGTAAGCATAAGCCTTATACACTAAAGTCTGGCTAAAGACAGATGTACCAGCCCCACATTAGCTGGTATTTGTGTTACCTCGAGCTGGTGGAAATGTTGACCATCACGACTGTGTGTTCAGCTGGGTCAAAGTCCAGCTGACCCCTGGCAGACATGGCCAGATCGAACCCCTGACCTTAAATGGTGATGTCATGCCCGAAGCCATTTCACACAGGGTCCTGTAAAGACCTGGAGTTCACAAGCAGCTTTGAAGCAACCAGCAGGGTAGTTACAACACAACAATGTTTTCTGTGGGCAATGCTGGAGCACAAAGAACCAATGTGGTAAGAGTGAGTTTGTTTATGCTAACAGGATAGTCTCTGAGCCTGAACATATCCAGAGTTTGGAGGCAAGAGAATTGTACTTATGCCCATTTGGCTACAAACCCACGCAACATATCCAGCTTCTGGATATGTTGCGTGTCCCTTTGGCTACAAACACAATACATTTGATAACCATTGAACTTTGACATTTAAAACAACTGCTTATTCTGCAGACAGCAAATATGTCGATGTTGCTTCACTAATGACATGTTTTACATCGGCGTGGCCTGCATATAAAAAGATAAGCATGAACCCTGTCGTAACCTTGAGGACAGGAAATGACATCATGGAGCCTGACATGGCTCACATTTTCTGCAGTTTGAATCGGTTTCAGATGTGCATGTCTGCTGCAATACTCTCTTACAGGAAGCAGCATCATGAGACCTGACAAACCTTCGATTTTAATCTAAAATTTGCAGCCACAACTTTTTAATTTGATGTGCGCTGACTGTTCACGGTGAGGGAAATAACTGGAATCAGTGTTATTTTTTCCTGAAAGCCATTTTCCTATTCAAAGTAACCACTGACTACACACACACATATCGAACAATCAAAACATGTTGAACACCCTAAACAAAAAGAAATGTAAACTAAGAAATGCAATAATTCTATTTGGCTTATCGACAGATGCATACAGCACACTGACGACAAGGGAAATACTCTGATCTACTGTAGCACTGAATCCAAATCTGTTTTGATTTACTTCCTACGAAAGCAGCTAACCTTCGACATCACAGGTTTCCTATTCCAACTGGAATGCTGTAATCTGAAGCACTGTGTCGGGATAAAAACGTATCCCATAGCCCTGAACACAGCCGGTGAATACTGATGGAGCAAAAGAGACAGGCAAAGAAAAGGCCTCAACACACTTTACATATCAATGCCAGTCTGAACCCACAGTTCAAAGACAGTGAAAACTAAATGGAAATGCTCTCCTGTTTCGAAAACTGCAACCTGTGCAATGGCACATGCGACCCAAGAACTACTTGCGTTTCAAACATCGCTTGTTAAAAAATAAATCATTCATTTAAAAAAATGAATGTTTTAGGCTAATAGATGAGGCTGACAAATTTAAAAGGCAAGTATTTGGGATCTTCCTAGAGCCAGGTTCTGCAACACACAAACCAGCCAAATGGCATCTCCAGACAGAATCTCAATCACATGGCGTGGCCAAGTGGAACCTGCTCTTATTTCCATAGACAAACATCAACTACAATGAGTACAAGTACTACAATGAGCTTTCATTAGTGCTGGAGCACTGGTGGTCTTCAGCTGAGTGCAATACCACCATCATGTTAATAAGATGGTCCACACAACTGCTTACTGTTTTTGCACAACTGCTTTTTTTCTACATTGGCACACTGACCAGTTATGTGACAGTTAATGACAATATTATTTTTCTCAATGTTATGATGTATTTTGGTAATTTAATTAAAATAGCATTTAATTTCAAAATATACACAACGTCTAACCGTACAAATTTGCAATTTTACATCGTTTCAGATAAGCAACCTGCAGATAAGTAAAATGATTTAATAAGGAAGTTATGTGGCCAATAGTTTGTTGTTAAATTCAAATAGCAGTGCAGGAAATAGGTTCATCTTATGACCTAACAATGTTCCAACAAGTACCATTGAGCAGCTATGTTTCCCTTTTGATCTGAATGGGTGGCGTGTTCTCCTTGAGAAGATGAGAGCTGCTGACATCTACATACTGAATTAAATCAGATGGAAGCCTGATCTGGGTTTTCTGGTTTCTCTAGGCAGGCTGCAGTGGGTTATAAGGGCAGGGCCCATCAGCATACAACATACCACGACTTATCACCTTATAAGTACACGTTATCACCTAAAACATATTGCAGGGGGCATGATAAAGCCCCTGCATCTTAGCTGATTACACAACACACACACAAATGTAATGCTTCAATATAAGGAACTGAACTTGATACGCTTATACTGTTATTACACTGTCATTATCCATTGGAAAAGAAAGCCCAATATAGGTCACACAAAGATATTAATATACATCAAAGGTACTGTGAATATCTAGTGTAACAGTGCCGAGAGCATCAGTTCATCTCTGCCATTTTGTTTCATCAAAGAGATGATCGCTCTGTGTGTTTTGGACCGTTGTAAAAAGCGCCTCATCTATTCTCAAAAGGGAAAAACGGACGCATGCCGCAGCCGACATCATCAGACAAAGAGAGGAACTTGGAGTGCATCTGTTTTGCAGCCCGAGGTCGGCCATGCGTGCAGGAAACTGCAGCGTTATTGTGAGGTTACAGAGGGCCTCAAATCTCCCACTGTCAGGGGACAGATGCATCTATGATCCAACATTTACCCTCCCTGTCTGTCAAATTCACTGTAACAGAAACAATCCTTCCCAATCAATGTATTTTATATATGTGTGTGTGTGTGTGTGTGTACACACACATATTCAAGGTAACCACACTGACACACATGCACGCACACACATATCTAACAAGCAAAAGATGTTGAACACCTTAAACAAAAAGGAATGTAAACTACCACATACAACAATAACTTCATTTGGCATATCGACAGATGCATGCGGCACACTGACGACAAGGGAAATACTCTGATCCACTGTTGTCCAATGACTTGGACTGAATAATGAAGGCAAGGTAGCCAATAAGAGCCCAGACTGAAACAATACTGTTTAAAAAGAATTCCATAGTGATGCCTTACGAAACTGGGAGATAAAATGGCAAGATTTTTTCTATTCTAAAGAAAAAATCTATTTTAAAAATCAATTTTTTTCTATTCTACACTCCAATAAACACAGGGGTCATTTCTAACACTCCCCTTTAGGTATCAGCAAAAAGTATGGAAAACTTTCCCGTCTTTCCACAACCAAACAATGGATGCTGGTGCACCAGGAATCCTTGATCCGAGGCGTTCCATTACGTCTGAGGTTCAAGCCCCTCCCCCTCCTGGCCGGGCTGCTACCACATACATGGATCTCAAGTGTTGCGACAAACCTTGATGCTAACAACAGCTGGTATTATGATAGACATGTCAATGCCAATGGAAAGCAGTGTTCCTCTCGGTGAGGTGTGAATCAGAGATGGTGGCTTGCTTCACAGCATTACTATTCAACCGGTAACATCATTCCGAAGGGGATTGATACAGCCCAGCTCAAAATGCTGTTTACAAACACCGATGTCTGGGTATCTCAGAGAAGGGTGGGGACTACATAACCCTGTTCGTAAATCTCTTTATTTTTCTGTACAGAATAGCTTGTGTAGCCTTTGTTTGCTCGTCAAAAGCCTCGGCAGCTGAACGAGCGAATAGAAACGCAAAGCATTCCAAAAGGAGACTTGATTTCTGTTCATAATCCCCTACTGTTTCCCAGCAGTCAAGATTAATGAAAGAAAACTGAATAGAAAAATGGGAAAACCTGGACGGTATTAAGATTTGCATATTCAAAAAATTCTTAAGCGCTCATAGCAATGCCAGCAGCCGCTACAGCACCTATAATATTATAATAGAGTTATAATAAGGGTCTTATTAGTGGTCTTTCAGTGATCAACAAAAAGCAAGCACTTATGGTTCTATAGCACTTGTTAAAAGCGTACGTCCACAAAAAACCTTCCAAGCCATCAAATCACCTCACTGTAGTGAACAGAAGTCTTTCCTAACCACCACAACACGGTGAAAGTTGTCGATTACCAACAATACAATTAATCGTTGAGAGGCTGCTGACACTGCAACAAATTTGAGAAGAGATCTGTATTATGCAAATGAGCATTAACACGATGCCATAACCACCAATGGCAGCCCAGACAGCGACCCACCAATTAAAATTTAAATCACTGTGTATAAACTTTACAGAACATTATAGAACATTTAGGCTAGGCTCATTTCTAAGCACAACTTTAATTGGCTTGAGGTAAACCTAGGTAAAAAATAAAAACTTTTAGGCTCTCAGTGAAATCTTATTCCTGACTGACTGCTAAAGATTTCATGAGGATAAATCATTACACTCGTGAGGTAAATTGACCTTGTTAACTATTGATGTGCATTACAGCCAATGAAATCAGTGTGAAACGAGCGCTTCTGTTGCATTTGGTCTCGCTAATTAGATCAGTAACATGGTTTGGCAATGTGAGACAGCGAGAAAAAAAAACCCAGCAGATAAGATCCAGCAGAGCTCAATCCATGCCAATTAAATCAGAAGGCATTCGAGTTCCAGATAAATTAATTCATAAGACCTACATACCCCTCAACAAACAGACGATGGGCTAGCTGAGAAGAGCAACAGATGTATTGACATTGTGTTATTCCACGCTGCTCTGTCAAAACCAACAGGCAGCTCTGACCTGTCTGAGCATGTTTTAAAAGTATCTGGTGATGTCAAAGACAGGTCATCATCTTTCTCGCTTTCTCTCTCTCTCTAGCTTAGGAAGTGCTTAAGGGAGTTCGGCACAGCGAGGTCACTCTGACATTGTTTCTTGAATTCCCGGTCAAACAAGCTTCAGATCTGCAGCTCATAGGTGACTGCAGCAAACTGCAAAGTGTGGCTCGCAGTGGCTGATTATCAGAACAACACTGCCTAACTGGTCCTACTGCCTTTCCAGTCCTTTATAAGGTGGTGTGTACACACCGAAGTCAGTGAGAATACAGCAGTGACTCATGAAGTTACGCCTGACCCGTGTGGATTAAGACTACACAATGATGTATGGAAAACATCAATTCAGCAGGCCCACATCCCAGTTGCAAACACTTGCCCCAAGCAACAGCAGGAACTCTGGAAACCTGTTCCCAGTTGTCACATGCCTGCCGGCCTGCACTTTAGGGGATACGGTATTTAAGCTGTGTTTTCTCATGGCTGCTACTGTGCATTTTGGGGGAGGGTGGGCTTCTTTGCATGCGTTTTGCAAACGCTCCAAGCGAAGATGTCAGAAATGCGCTAGTCTACCCGCTAAAGATGTGCAATATCTGTCTCGCACTTCATCAACAAATTCCTGCATGATTAAACTAATTTAAAGGTGAAGTGTAATTTTAATTGAAATAAAGCGGGTTTTCCCAAACACACCTCTCCTCCCCTTAACTTATGTCATTTATTGAACTGGTCAAAACAGATGCCAAGACAACAAGACAGAGCAATGTTTTGGCAGTGTTTACACTTCACAGAAAAACAAGCTATAAATTGTTGTTACACTAGTTTAATATTAAAACAAACAAACAAACAAAACAAACAAACATAAAATAAACTTATAATAAAAGCTCTTGGAAAATGACTTTTAATTATGTTATCCAGTCTGGACAATAAAGGTTTGTGACATCCACTTGTCCAAAATAATACAGGAAGTCAAAATTACATCACTGCGTTTATTATTGTACACAGGTCTGTGTATTCCTCCACCTGCATTCCTTTAATTACTTCAGGAGCAACTTAAAAGGCCACACTTGTTACACCTGCTTAAAAGGCTCTAAAAATTTGCCCCTGCCATCAGCTGTTTTCAGTAATCAAAGCCTTTAACCTTTAACCCCGCCCCCACTACCCCAAGACACTGAAATACTGTCACTCCACTATTTAGTCCCACCCACATGCAGTTTCCGGGTAGTAACAGACTGGCCAATCAAAAGGCTAGTTCCTACTGCTGAAGACAAAAACATAACTAGACATTCCCAGAGTTGTTCAGGATTTTACAATCCTTTTCAGGACCTGAAACAGTTTTACACTTTACCATTTACATAAATACGTCATAATTATGCATACAATTACGTGGCACAAACTAAACATGTGTTTACATATTTTTTACAAAGTTTTATGCATACGGTATGAAACACAAAACTTTTCAAATCTTTATAAAACAACAGATCTATGGTTTCTTTTGTTTAACACAGGGCGATATCACAACACTTCATAAGTGATTATCCAAAGTGACAAACCTAAGTTCACTGTTAAAAACTAGTTCTCGATGTTCAGACAAACATAGCTCAACAAAACCGACTGACAGCACGGCCAAACCGCACTACAAATAAAGGCATAATAACCGTGCGGTTTTTCATCCGGCTGGAGCGAAATGGGACGAAACACAACTCGACCAAACTTTTCTTGCGTTTCCATCATAACATGTCAACAAAAAGGATTCTTGTTGACTGGTGACATTGAGTGAAACATCCCCACCCCAACTACTGTATCAACACAACTTCCCCCTCTTCTCATGTCAAGAGCTTTAAAATGAAGAAACGCAGAGAAGAAAAAAAATCCTGTCAACACATTTAACCCCCAAACGAGAACATTCGACCTTAACAAAAGACAGATAAACAAGATGGATTCTCGATTCAAGACAGAACAAAACATTATACAGACGACATTGTATCACATTTAAGTATTTTAAACGGCATTAAATCCGTAGTTTGTCATTTCTGATCTGTTAATTATTTAAAGTGGTTTGCTGGATTATAACTGAGCGTCGTCTGTACTGTGGCTCATTTAAATCAACGATCTGTACATGCATATCTTGGTTATTATTTTCTATACGTATATCCGTGCTAAACGACGTACGCAGACCTACATATGTCTATTTTGTTCATCACTCGAGAACAAAAACAATCGAAAATAAATAAATAACTGGCTGGGATGTTGGCTGTGCTAACTCGCTAGCAGGCCGAATGCTTTCACAGTAACAGACGCTATTTGAATCAAAACCTGTCTAGTTTAGTCAGCTATGATATGAAAACAGACATCTGAGTGTTATCTGTATGTATGTACGTTTAAATTCAGTGGATGTCAAGCGTTCATGAGGCTCGGACACCAGTAAATAACAGCAAAGCGACGAGGAAAACACTCAGAGGACACAGAGCAAATATATCCGCTATAAATAATCCTCAACATTTCTGCTTTTGAACACGGACAACGCACAAATCCGATCGAGAAAATCTGAATTTTAGTTTGGGAATTGCGTTATTTGAGAAATTAATGTCTGTAACTCTTGGCTTTGTCGCTGGCCGCACTGACAATCATCAAAACACTTTTGTTGTCAAAAGCTGATCACCATCCAATAAACGATTTTAATAGCTTTGACAACTGTTTCTCACACCAAACGAACACGCAGGACGGGTTTAAAACAGTTTGATGTGTGTTTTCGGCCGATTGTCACAATTACTAAAAGCATTTATGAGCTCCAGCATTACAGTATTCGTGTTGTTTATATTTAAAGGATACAGTTTCACCACGTCTGTGTCCATTCGTCTTTTACCCGGACTTGGAGACGACATCTTTATACTCTCCTCTTTCAGATGACCAAAGCTCAAATCTTCTGCGTCTGATTCTTGATCCCTTGGCCTCTATCGAAACTGTATATTTCTGCACATTGGCATACGGTAAACTGTCGGCTCTTGAGTTATTTTTCGCCCTCCACTTTCTGCCTGCACCGGATAGTACTGGTAAGTCCTTTGACCGAACAGCTCTCTCACAGCTATCTATCCCTCCGCGGCTGACGTCATGTCAGTGCGACAAACGGTGCACCCCCTCCTATGCGGTCTTTTAGGACACGTCATATACAGAGGACGACTCAAATTTGTAGTATTTCTAACAAAAAAAGTAGCACTTTTAGTCCCCGATGAACCTTTAGCATTTACCCGTCTTTCATAAACGTTTTTGTATGTTATTAGAACGATTTCCTTTCCATATTGAGATATATGGTATGATACATGATACACATGCAAAAGTTGCATTCACATATTGCATTTAAATGTGGATTACCCCATTAAGACAAAAACATTTCAAGATAAATGATTGTGGAAAAACGGAAAAAGGAATATGTTTATTACATTTTGGAAGAGATGTACTCAGATCAAAATTACATGCATGATGCAGGTCACTACAGGTGGCAGAAGAGGGACACAACAACCAACCAAAACCATTTACATGGCCACTCTTTAGCAAATGATGGCACATCTATAGCACTTGAATAAAAGAAGCACATTAAAAATGAGAAAGGAAAATAAAATGCTGTTCAGCTCGCTCACATTTACGGGAGTCATTATCATACACATTTTTAAACAATATAACAAAAACAAAACAACTGGACTTCCCTGTTTAAACTACGATCTGAAAAATGTCCAGCGAAGATACAACTAGCATGTCTTCCAGTGTGATCTAGGAACTTTTGAAGAGTCAGGCTGGGTCTGACCCCACAAAACCTGCCCAGCAAAGAAGCAAAGACTATTTGGCAGTCTAGGTGTTGTCAAAAGTGTCAGCCAGAGGCCGACTGTGGTTTAGAGTGTACTGACACCACCAAATGGCCAGGCTCAAAAACAGTGCGATTACATTACAAATTCTCAGAAGAACTCTGGCGGTCTTTCACGCTTCTGGGTAAGTTCTGTCAGCACAGGTCGCTTGATCCGTGTGGATTTACTGTCCCTTTCACAACCAAACTGAAAACTGTAAACAAGACTCACACAATCAAGAAATGAAAGTACTGTCATCGTCGCCAAGGACATCATCATTAGGACTTTCCAGGCTTTTCCGAACACACAACTTACTGGGGTGGGGAGGATACCTGCCATTGTCGGAATATGGAGAAAACTTTTTTCAGTTTGTCATGTGGACCCTGGAGGAAATAAACTAGTTAGCATTAGAAACCAAGATTAACTTGCTTGGAGTTAGTTACACAATTTGCAATTTGCAACAGAATTCTTAGCTATTCAGACAGTACAAAATATCTAAAGACAGTTTGTAAGTGTTCATAATGGTGTATTTGGTTCACCTGAGATGGACTGGTTCCTATTGGGCTGATGCTTCTTTTCATGGATAGGAAGAGAGTCAAAGCTGCTTTCCACCCAGGCTGAGGGAGTTCTGCCTCAGAGCCAACAGAAACAGAGCCATCTAGATCCCCCTGCTCATGTTCCACATTTACCCAAGGACACCAGTCTCTGTGCTGGGCTACTGGGTCAAACACACTCCTATGCATAGGCCCTTCCTGGCACAACCAACAAAACAAGGCAATGCTGTGGTCACAAAATTGTATTTGTCCAGTTATGCTACACAGACAAATCAAATACTCTATGCAATATATTTCTTACGCATTGAAAACAATGTATTCAATGTATTCACCTTATTCTTAAAACAAACACTTTGCCATTGCAATTCATTATATGTCCATAATCATCCATAAAATTCACGAAGATTAAAAGATGAGTTTTTTTTAGCCAGTCTGATATACACAATCCACATGTGTATTAACAGGGTTCCTGCCTATGGCTGTTAACTAAAGCCATTCAAACTCAACTTCTCACTATCGCTAAAAGGGGATTATAAAAATTTTTCAAATACTGTTTGTCCTTACAGAGCCACTGGAGGAAGAGAGACGTGGTCGTTTAGATTTTCGCTGTGGGCTAGAAGGCACATCTGCTGTCAGGTTCTCACCCTGGCCCCTGCTGCGGGTCATGGGTCTCTTACCCCTGGGCAGGGGGCTGGGTAACTCATCATGAGTGCGAGAAACCAGTGGGGATAAGGTGTTATCCATCTGTATGTGAAAGCACAGTCCAAAACAAACCAAGCCACAACAAAAAATAAATTATTATGGACTATTTAAATGAGAAAAACTGAGGTAGATTAACTTTTTTGAGCTTATATACACTTATGGTTATATAAATTATGGTTATATAACTATATATATAACTATATATATATATATATATATATATATATATAGTTTGTATGAGTTGATGGGGTTTACAGTCTTTTCAAACAACACAAACAAGGACTAACCTGATCAGAGCGTGCAGAGTCCTGACTGCGCAGCTTCATGCGACATGGAGTTGGGGACTGAGATGGTGAGGTGGGCGTCCCCTTCTCCCCAACTATCTCTTGAGATGGAGTCAGGAAAGTAGCGGATGTCGGGGACTGTGGAGGGTTCTCGCCCTCTCCTGAAGCACTCTCCATCTGAAAGAAGTTCCAGAGTCCCACCTTTCTCATGCAATATGAACAGGTGAGGATGGGCAGATTCATAGCATGGAGTGCTGGGCTGAAGGGGGAAACAGAACAGCAAAGATATAGATTACAAATATTTGATGTTTGTAACACCATAATGCTCACTGGTTTGCAAAGAGTTGCTAATGAAACCAATACACTACAAACTACCAGGGTCAAATGTCATTGGTTGGATTTTTTTTTTTACCTGGCTGCCCAACCACAAAGGGCTACAATGCACGCTGCCACCTGTACAGAGAGCAGATCTGATGGGGCTTTAGAGGGAAGATCTCCCTGCTTCACCTGCTGATCTTCAATCAGCTGTAGTAGGACACTTATAACATCTTCAGTCAATGTCTGAGAAAGAGAACCGTTCAAACTGAGCCACAGAACTAACAAGGAAATCATAAGTCCTACTTGGACTTTATAAGGCGTAAGGCCACGCATCATACCATGGCTTTAAGCTGCTCTGGTTTCATGGCAGGTAGCTGCTGTTCCATGAGACAAGCACTCTTGAAACGGTCTAGAAAGGTGCTAAGTAGAACCGTAGGCTCATTAATAGGGATCATCCAGAACCGATCTGCAAAAAAGAAAAAAACACTGACTCTGACAGATTAAGATGTCATACAGACATGGAAGGCCATCAGAAAAGGGCTTGTAAACATCACGAAATACCTGGACATGGAAAATCTGGCCAAGAACAGAATTTCTCATGTTGCGTCTGAAGTTGCTGTAACAGCTCAGAAAGCCGTCCCTGATCTAAAAGAGTACAATAAGTTACAGAGAGACCACAGAGAAAAGTAGCCGATCCCAACTGAAAACACAAAAACAGGGCAGAACTCACATTTCTGGAAGTCCAACGTTGGCTGGATGGATGCACAGAGGAAAGCCTGGCAACTGAAACACTTCAACATATCACAGTCTACATTGATCCATCCGTATCGTGCGCATCTGAGCGGTGAGAGAGCTCGGGGCTTCCCCGCCCATTTCACACAGTGCTTTATATTAAGGACATTGATAATGAATCTTTACTGGGCATTCACATTAAGATCATCCAGTTACAGACTTTGACAGTTTTGAGTTTGGGTTCTCACAGCAAAAACCTGTTAAAAAGAATGAAAGGATATAGAGTATGATTCCACTCTGATGAAAAATGCGTCTTTGTTGGCTGCCTCACAGGGAGCATCGCCAAGGCCATTTGGAGACAATGTGCTTGAATCCTGCTGTGAACTATAGATATGGAGAGGAATGTAAATATCAGTCAAGACTTCGCTGAAGTTTCCAGCGAAACATTAATAGAATTTTAGGTATAAAGAGAAACAATAACATTACTCCATAATACCAGAAGAAACACTGTTCTGTGTCACACAAAGAGCATATTTTGAAGGAAACAGACAAGGATCCTAAGGTGCAGTACCAATAATGATTTGTCAAAGAAAATCTACGATGCATTTGAATAAGCTACAAAACAATGAGTGACTGCAACCAGAGCATACACGCAATTTTGTATGCATGCATGCATGAGTCCACCAACATGTGCAAATCGTTCATCGGGTTGTAGTAAAACTTCACCGCCCCTGCCTCGCTTTCTTCCGTACATACTGGTCTCTTTAAAACATCTCTTTGACCATAGCTAGACTCTTACCAATTAAACACGTTGTCCTCCGAGGCGACCCCTTCGCTGAGAAGTTCTCGCACTTTTAAGGGTGATACAAGAGGAGATTTGTTTTGTTTTTCACCGTTTTCTGGGCGATTTGCACGGCTACCGAGCGCCGCCATGTTCGGTGTCTGTCACTAAACCCTCCCGCTGGAAGGTATAAATTATCAACATTTTTACACAGTTCCGCCCCCTCTCTTACCAAATTTGCTATGATAACCATTGTAACTCCCTAAAACGTGACGCTTTAAGAATATTTCTCTCATTTTGTTACATTTATTAATTTAAAGATAGTTATACATACCAAAATACCTAGGTTTTATTGTAGTAACTATGTAGTAAGTATGGTACGTTTTTTGCGTGTTGCAATACTGCAACTCGACTCTTTTATTTTATGAATTGTGATTAAAAGTGATAAACATTTATATAAAGTGATAAAACACTGTTCTTCATATTATTGTAACTAATGTTGTAACAGGCAGATATAAACTACAGAATGTAAACACTCATACTGTTTGTAAACAGGGGGGCTGAATTATGAATTATGCTACTTCAGTGTGTTTACATGCTAGTGTGCACTAACAGATAACATTTATCAGTCTATGTAGGAGACTATTGCAAGCCTTTAGCCAGTTCAACTTATGAATAGATACTTCAGACTTGTAAGCCTGTTTACAAGACTTTAAGCATTAAGCTTTGGTAGGAAAATAGTGGCTGGGATTTTTTATGTGTTGCAATACAACAGCCTGCAGTCTTTATACTGTTTATTGTGAAAAAGTTTACATTTCACCACTGCTTTCTTAAATATAACAGACATTTTAGACTTTGGCAAAAAAGGGGAATATGAGTAAAAATGTGACAATTTTTATTTGTAGGAGATTTACAGCTTTAAAGATGGAGTTTAAATTAGGATTGGAGATTGCGGACATCCTGAACTATTCCATCCAAATCAATCAGATATGCATAAGGACAACATCTAAAAAATAATATAAATAATATATTCTAAATAATTATAAATTGTTCCTCTATTTTTATATTTTTCATTTTTTCTCTTTGGAAATGTAAAACTTTGAACCTGAATTTAAATCTAAAGCGCGCAGTATAAAGACTTTTATTTTGAAAGGCGTAAAAATACGTCTATTATGGCTTATTATTTTCGTGGCGTGAGTTTTTATTGTGGCCATTTTGAAGGTTTTCATCAGCGTTTCTGCCTTCACATTACAGAGACAACCCGGTCAGATCCATGATCTGTTTAATTTAAACGGCACTTTTTGGGGGAGAATGGGCTGAGTTATGTTCGGTTATATGCTTCTGTCTACTAAAGGAGGCCCCGTTGATTTTGTGTGTCTATAGTGGATGCACCGCGTGGTTTTTGGAGAGATGTCTGCCGCAGAAGGGGCTCACAGCCCGGACAGACTCAATCAGTTTGAGCGACTGACTGGAAGGCCGCCGCTAAGAGCTGCAGGTCAGTGTAGATCAATTAAGATCTTAAATTAAAAACGAACAAAAAAACATAACAGCACATATTCAAATTGCTTCTGTTCCTGTTCCTGTAGCAATGTGTTACACGGTTACTTTGTCTCGCGCTGCTAGCATTAGCGCTAGCCGCGTCGCTAAGCGCATTGTTTTGCTAACAAACTTTTCAAGTTCACATATTTTAAATGTTATTTCTATCATATATTGCATAAGGAAAGTGTGTATTGTAATTGCCATTTGATGTTAGTGAAGGTGTTTGCTGTTGTCAAAGATTTAGTCGTTAAATTATGCTAGCTTGAGGGTGCAACTTAAAATTCATGTAGCTAGTACAGCTGTCAAACTTACAACTGACTGTAAATGAAAATGTATTTATATGTAATCGTACATGTATTTATTTGCTTGATGTTTGATTTAATAATTTAACCAAACATTGGCCATGGTGTGAGGTAAATGTTACTGAGCGTGTTTGTTTTGAATTAAAACATTATGATTTTAAGCTTTATTTGAACGACTCTTTGTGGAGAAATGGTATCAAAACAGTGTATAGTTCTGTAAATAAACATTTATTTGTTGATGGCGCTTTGTAACAAAATTGTAATTATTTTATATCTCTGAATCAACAAACATATTTGGAATCATCTTTGACGTTAAACACTTGTCCAAATAAATTGAATGTAAAAACAAGTGAATTACATGCAATTTAGGGGAATATAACTAAAATCTTTATTTACATTAGATAGAAATTGAGTTCTCTTTGAAAGTTTAGCCTAAATTATATGAAAAATACTTGTGGCAAGGCTGATCTAAGCATGTACCTAAATTTGCTTCATGTTTACAATCTACAGTTCAGAAATGTATTTCACATGCCCATTTGTTTGAAATGTTAAGGAGCAGCACATGGGTAAATACAACATCTTGGGTAAATAAAGTTCTACGCTGTGTATAATATGGTTCTACTCAAAGTCATAGTGTATGTACCTTAAAGCGCAGCTTCATATTCCTACTGTGGCAAAACACTGCACAGTCATTTTAGAAAAAAATGGAAACTGATGTACACCTTGCACATTAATTATATTCGCACCATCCAGCAGCGTTTGGATTCGAACTCCAGCCATCTGTATCCTCCTTCCTGTTTATATATGGGGAATGATTAAAAGCTGGTTACACAAAATTCATAATACAAATCTGCATGATCTAATGGAATTTGATCTAAACAAGTGGTATAGTTTGGACAAATAACACAATATAGTAAAAAATGCTTTTACCTTGGGTAAAACATTTTATTGTTGATTGGTTCCATGTGCATGCATAATATTCCAAACTTCCAGCCAATTGCTACATGTTTGGCTGCAGAAACCAGTAACAACTTCATCTTTTACCAGTTTTTTATAGGTAGAGCCAGCTGGTTTTATTACACTCACTGTAAATGACTTCAACAGATGATGTTTTGCATATTCTTGAGACTCTAAAAGGTTAAGTTGCAACCATGTGACTTGTTTTTCATTTTATGCAATGATAATATCTGCTTTCATCAGTTGTTTGCATGGTTTAGTGGACGATCAATTGTCTCTTGAATTTAATGTTCATGTTTTATTTTTGACTACTTACAGTTTTTATGAAGAACTGCTTGTACAGGCCTGCTCTTCTAAGCAAGCAGGTTTACAGTTTTACCTGTCAGACAAAACATAAGCCAAGTAATGTATTAAAGCAGAGCAAATGGGTTATCAATGTGTTCTCAATTATGTGTTTAACAAAGTTTGTGAAATCCCAACTTTTATATTTGCTCAGAAAGGCTCCTTTTGTATTTGCTGTAACAAAATAGCAACCTTTACTTTGTTTTGAGCTATAATTTAAATGCACACCACCCGCTTGATGCACGCATAACTTGAATTCATGTGGATCTTATTTAGAATATTGTAAAAAAAAAACTTTGTTTCTTAGTTCTGATAAAGGACAACATCTTTTGGCTTTCTTGCCTTCGTTTTAATCTCCAACCATCATTGTCTTCTCTGTTTGAGCTCTTTTTCACATGTATGTTCATTTGTTTTCGTTCTGTAAAATCACAGTTGGTCATCTAGTATGTTGTTCATGAGTGAGTGGTTGTGCCAAAAGCTATTTATTCAGTGTAGATCTGGGGCAGATTGACTGTTATGATTTTTTTCCTTTTGAATGGGTCTTTTAATAAGGATGAATGTTTTCTGTGTCTGTGGCATTCATTACTTTAAAAAAAACGTTGGAATGTGCTGCAGGGAATAAGAAGTCACAGAAATTTGTGCATAAGATGTAACACACCACCTCACCTAATTGTACGTTAGCTTTCATTATTTCTAAAACCCCTTTTGTTGCCCATTTAAAACGTGTCTGTCTGATGGTCAGTCAGGTTGTCCAGTATGTGTCTCTTTTCTTTTGCCATTGTCCTTTTGTTGTTGTTGTTTTTTGTTTGTCTGACTGCCGGTAATTGTGGTAACAGGCTCTAAGAAGAGAGTTTGCTGGCTACAAGCTCGAAGAATCCTGGGCCAACCCTGCCCCAGTCTTCGGATCCCTAACAGGTTTTTAAGAGAAGGTGGGTAACAGAACATTAAAAGACCCCACGAATCTAGAACCTTAGGTCTGTGGGGGCGGATTTAAAATCACACGCCTCCTCCATGCTGTTCCCACCCCCTCTCTTCAAAACTCCTTTTCTTCACTGTGGGGCAAACAAACAATCTTTCTCTTGGGCTCTTTCTGCTAAGCTTTTATTGTGGCAAAGCTGGGGCAGGATGGCTGAGGTAATAATGAAAGGACAGGCTGAAGTGTGCATTCAGCTGGGAGTGAGAGAGGTTTTGGTCGCTTCTATGTCATTTAGTTGTGTGTCAGTTTACTCTGTTTCCTCCCATCCTCGATCATCCCTGTAATGTCCCAGGTGTTCAGCTGCAGTGTCTGGGTTTTGAGGTAAATTCAGTACCAGGAAATATACCAGGGTGAGGCTGCTAGCTTGCACATGTCATAAAAGTAGTTAGTGGAACGTGTCCGTCAAGATTCATTGGTGTACTAAACAGTCTGACCTCCAGCTGGGTGATATCTTTTCAAACGATCCTATTTTGTGTTCAGATTTTGACTAAGATCTTTACTTGTTCTGTCTTGCCTACCTTCAGCGTGAACTAACGACGTAGTTCTATTTAATTTACAGGTGAGTGATGAAGAACCAGCTCAAATGTGCCTTAATAGTACTTTTCTGTTAGCGCATGAATATTAATGCATTCACATTTATGCATTTGGCGGACGCAATTATCCAATGCGACTTACAGTTTAAGTTATACATTTTGTCAGTGCATGTGCTTCCTTGGGAACCCATGACCTTTGCGTTGCCAGCGCAAAGAAATCATTGTCCTGAATTGTATCTATTTCTTCCTCCTGAGGCCCTTTCAGATGATAAGCTAGCACAGTAAGGACTTCTGATCTGAGCTTTAGCTGTGTATCTTTGCTGTCTCCTCATCAATAGGCTGCTGTCTATCTCTGTAGGTCACAGAGCCCCTCCAGCCCGGAGCGGCCATCGCTGTGTGGCTGACAACACCAACCTTTATGTGTTTGGAGGATACAACCCTGACTATGACGAATCAGGCGGTTCCGAAAATGAAGATTACCCGCTCTTCAGAGAGCTGTGGAGGTACCACTTCGCCACGGGGACCTGGCAGCAGGTCCGCACGGAGGGGTTCATGCCCACCGAACTGGCTTCCATGTCGGGTAATTGTAAACTCCATTACACCGTAATATAATTGAACAGGCTGTTACAGGAACATGATGTGTAATAGGAAAAATTATCTGTTTTGTGAGTTTAAGCTAATCAAGCATGAAGAAACATTGTTGCGCTGGGTAGCTCCGCCCACAATGAGATTTCATTGGTTCCCAATCCAGCATTGCGTTGCTGTATGTTAAACATCGAACGTGTTATGATTGGATGCAATTTTGCCACTCTGTGCAATATTTCAGTTTCTATAAGATTAGATTACATGATGCTCGACTTAATTTAAGAAATAGGAATGCTTTATTGTTTTTATTTGTTTGTTTTGTGCATAAACAATAATTAAAGAATTTTTTTATCACATTTGCAGTTATTGCCTCGTTGAATTGTTTGATGATGGACATGTCTATATAGCAACACATCTGTTTCAGATAAGACAAGCATTTCAACTCGTAACCTTATTCTGTGTATGTGACACAGCTGTTTTGCACGGAAACAACCTGCTTGTGTTCGGTGGGACTGGAATCCCATTCGGTGAAAACAATGGAAACGACGTTCACGTCTGCAATGTTAAATACAAACGATGGGCCCTCATCAACTGCAGGGGCAAGAAACCTAATCGAATATATGGACAGGTGAAAAGCATCCCTTGCACACTTATGATTTTATAACCTTACAAGTTAAGGTTGTCTCTGAAACATATATCAATATCTATGAAACATACTGTATCATGTTGATTTGCTTGAGATTAGCCTGTAGACTTTTGTGCTCTGCAGGCGATGGCCATTATCAATGACTTCCTGTATGTATTTGGGGGTACGACGGGCTACATCTACAGCACAGATCTGCACAGACTGGATCTGACGACACGTGAGTGGATTCACCTGAAACCTAACAATCCTCCAGATGACCTCCCTGAGGAGCGGTGAGTGACCTCTGACCTTTGGTTTCAAGTATTGCACCTGTAAATATCATTGGTCCTTCAGTTGCTAGTACTTTACTAGTACTTTGGGAAAATATATATGTTTAGTTGTGATGTACACTGTATGTTTCCTATAGCTATAGACACGAGATTGCTCATGATGGGCAGAAGATATATATTCTTGGTGGGGGAACTTCCTGGACTTCCTATCCATTAGACAAGGTACATGGCTTCCATATATGACCAGTTTAGGCAGTGTTAACTTAAACCTGGTAATGTAGTGAGGTGGGACTGAGTTTGTTGATCTACCGGGCACAATGTTCTTCCTGTTTTACTGCAACGGTTCTGTTTCGATTTTTGTATCAGATACACGCGTATAACCTCGAAACAAATTCCTGGGAGGAAATCATAACTAAACCTCATGAAAGAATAGGTAATAATAATGTTTTGACATCTAATGAACGGAAAACAAAGGCTTTGTATTAAGCAGTTATTCAATGTGTACGGAAAACAAAGGCTTTGTATTAAGCAGTTATTCAATGTGATTTTTTTCAGGATATCCCGCCCCTCGAAGATGCCATAGTTGTGTTCAAATTAAAAACGGTAAGTGGTTATCACCATTGGCTGTCTGGAATAGCCTTGTATACCCTTATTCACTATACGCACTTCAGTGGTTGTACTTTTGTTATGGTGGTGCATTATGGGATTGAAGAAGTGTACTCAATAAAGTTCACTGTAATTTTAGACACCACTACAAAATGGCCCTTCACAGTGCACTAATTTGTGGTATAAGGGTCTGTTTTGGACACAGCCCTTGTTGTATGCTTAATGCACACATGGCAGTTGCAGTTTTTGTGACCACACGTCTTTGTGTAGCTCATTGTTTCTTGGCTGTTGTTCTTTATGGCAGATGTATTTATATGTGGAGGTTACAATGGTGAAGTAATACTGGACGACTTGTGGAAGATCAGCCTGCAGACGTTTCAGTGGAATAAACTACCCGCAGTCATGCCTGAACCTGCATACTTCCACTGTGCTGCCGTCACCCCGGTCAGTTCACACTCAATTCAGATTCCATTTTAAATCCACTCTGAATTTTAAAGTCATTCACCTTTTATCTCAGGCTGGTTGCATGTACATCCACGGTGGTGTGGTGAACATCCACGAGAATAAGCGGACTGGTTCCCTGTTTAAAATCTGGCTGGTGGTGCCCAGTTTGCTGGAGCTGTGCTGGGAACGTCTGCTCAAAGCGTTCCCACACTTGACCCAACTTACCCCAATACAGCTGCTAAACTTGGGCCTTACCCAGGAACTCATTGAACGTTTGAAATGAAGCGGAGGGGCTGCGAGCACGAGTGACCAGATGCGTATGTAACATTTGTGTACCTTTTAATTCATTCGAAGCTGATCCCGGTCAGGACGACAACACTTGAGCCAATGTGTGGATGGAAGGAACAAGACTTTGATTTTGAGGAACCCCAACTTGCTTCTGCAGGTGTCCTAAAACAGCTCGCCTTAAAACCAAAAACTATAGGATGCCTTTTGAGTTTTTTTGTGTATGCACCTTTTAAATATTTCAAAAAAACAAAACACAATTTACAAAACACAAATTTATCCATTAGAGAGAAGATTCTTTTCAAACACTATGGGTCAGTGACCTGTTTTTTCCTTTATTGTCTTGAGATTGTATATTGTTATTTATTGGCCTCCATTAGTTGTATGGGGCCATGTTGAGTTGTTTTTACTGATGTATCTTAATTCTGTTTCCTTTTCTTATTTTTATGAATTGCCATGCCACAGCATGAATATTTAATTGGCAGTGATGTAATTGGGGTTAATTGGCTTCAGTTTCCTGACAGGTCCATTACTAAATAGTCTGGGATTGAGTTTAAGGTTTTACTCTACTGATTCATGAGAAAATGATGCAATCAGTGCCAAGCAAGTGGTGAAGACATGAATGGTTTAGCTACATAGCAAACTTTTGGTAGCAGTGAGGCTGTCTGTGCAGCCTTTGATGCGAATGTCAAGTTTTGTTTCTAAGCTGTTACGCAGTCATAGCCGAGCACTTCCCATGTTTCTCCACCCGAGTTTTGTAAAATCGTTACATCACTGTGAACAAGGTGCTCCTTAATTTCCTTTTAATGCTTTTAATGAAATAAAATCTACTGTTTCTCTTTAACTCGATCATCCCTCATGCAAATATTTGACTTGCGTCAATGGCAGACTCATTTTAATTGATCTAGTGCCTTTCCTGAGCAAGACCTGCTATAATATGCTAAATTTAATAACAAAACCAAGCCTTGCTAATCGCACTTTATTATTGACTTCAAATTACACACCTAGGTGAGCTGAATTTTTAAGAACCCCAAAAAAGAAAGTGCGCACTTATGTTTAGCTTTTTAGAACTTGAGCAATCTACAATAAATGGTTTAAAACAGTCATGCCCGGTCAGCACAGTGTTAAACATCTTTTTGTGTATGTGTACAGTTTAATGAAGAAAACAGATAACCTTCCTATCATTTAGCAATAATGTAGCCGAGCATCTATTACTATGCTGACCTGTTAGAAGTATCACACTTTGAATTCAAAACATTACTGGTTGAAATGCCAAATACAGCATCTGGAATTAATGCATTTTGCCTTGTTGGATAACTTAGTCACTTAAAGAACCTACATATTCACATTTGTGAGCATTTAACTACATTATTAAGCACCAGCAATGTAGTAGTTAAAAAAAAACCTGTTAGAGATTCGTAATTGCTATTCCACAGCACTGATACAGCTTTTGTTTATAGCAGGTCAGAATAGTCCAAGTCTATCTCTGGCATTAAAGCAAGATCATACACATGCATATAATTTATGCCAGTCCATCAATTTTCATTTCATTTGTGCATGATTGGATTCCTGTTTGCATGGATGAGTTACTTGAGTTATTTCCAGGTTTATTTCTAACATGCATTTGAATGTTTCTCACGGTCTGCATTAAAACATGAGACACCCTCCATTTCTTTGTTTTAGAGACTAGGGTCTCCCTGGCCTTCTGTTGTGCGGCAGATATTCAAGGTACCTACCGGATTTGTGTTTTATTGTTGAAAGATTAATAAACATGTTCAAACTGGTGAATGTTTGCTGTATTTTTTTTACATTTGTTTGCAAAAGCAACACACAGGATTATGAAAGGAATACAAATTTTATTTCCATACACTGCTTTTTTTGGTGACTAAAATATTTTTATACATATAGTGAAATTACTCTCAGCTCCAGTGTAATCAGGCTCATGTACTGTTTAAGAGCTCTGATGTGCTGGAAAGACTTGTTCAAATACATATGAAAAACATGTACACAGATACAGTTTACAAACATCAACAATAAAAAAAAAAAAAAAAAAAAAACTTGATTTTTTTTTAGCAGCCGAGGGGAGCAGGTGCAAAAAAGTACAAGGCCAGGAGAATAAGGTAAACAACCACCAGAGCCGTGCCTGTACAGAAACATAAAAACAACTCAGGGGGCAAGTTGACACAAAAATGAAACGTGTATTATAATGAACTAATATTTTTACATCTCAAATCATATACCATAATAAATACAACAAACAACTTCAGAAACACTGTCTTAGTGTATCTTAAACTTGATTTAATTTGAAAGGTTTAGCCAAAAATATAAATTGTGGTTGTGTGTCTTTCTCTTTAAACACCACTATACTTATGGCACTTACCCTGGAAGTAATCAGACTTTCCATCCATAAATATGTAGTTGACTAGGACAACACTGAAGATACTTGCCCACAGGTGTAAATCACTGAATATGAGAACAAAGCCAACATCCTAATGGGAAACAAAATACTGATGATATGCATATTCTGAACCACGATGCAAAACCGAGTGAAAATAACCAAATTCGCTCACATAGAAAGCATTGAACAGGATCAATAATGGGATTTGCAGCATGCACACTTGAACTGCGATACAGCTTCCCACTTCCAGACTGAATAACACAAAAACTTCATTACAGACATCTGGATCGCATGTTAAAAACGATCATATGTTTTACCACAGAGTATTTTAAACCTGAGACTGATGTTGTTTTGGAGAGCAAACTGAATCCCGTTGACAATCTCCGGAAGCTCAGGAACCATGGCCAACACGGTGACGCCAATAAAATACTGCAACAAGACAACCGTTTTAATGTAATGCACTAATAAATAAAAAAAGCAATAAAGTAAATTCATGTATGTATATGCATATGCATGTATGTGTATGCGTGTATATATATGTATATGTATATGTATATGTATATGTATATGTACACACACATATACATATATATAAATATACATGACTGTATGTGTGTACCTGTGAGACACTGGAGTTGGAAATGATGGGTTTGATGTGCTCAGTGCTGAGATCGGCACAAGCTGCCATCAGTAACGTGGCCAGAATGAGCACCACGAGAGCTCTCATTCTAGACCAGTGGACCACTGCACCATGATCACTAATGACTGCCACAAACCCACAGAATCAGATTAACAATCAGGAATTAAACAGAATCACACCCACAATGCAAAACCGTCAGCACACACGGAACACACGGAACACACAAAAATGAGACTCCGCCCCCTCGTGGATACACACCATGGCAGTGGCCATCGCTGATGTGGATGTCATAAATATGCGAATGAGTTTTCAAGGTGAAGATCAGGCCAACGAGATACGCCGCAGGTAACAGGACAGATATGGTGTACACTAGAGGCCTGAGAACACGCAATTTGTTGTGAAAAAGCAGCAATTTGTGTGCTCAGACTTTGGTTTTAAACATGTTTTAATACTGTGTATTTTAATACTCACTCAATATGACTCAAAAAAAGAGGTCGGTTGTTTTCGCTCTGTAGAAAAAAAAAGTCAATTTATGCGGTTTGCATTATACCATGAACAGATGCTTAAAATGCAAGTCTTTATTAATCCGTTAGTAAGAAATCAACATACCAGGTCATAATGGCAATGGTTGCATATGAAGGGCTTTGTGGCGTTATTAGACGTGTTGTTGCAGCCCTCACATATGAAGTTTCCATAAGCCTTTGAAAACAGCGTGGGGGCAAACACACCTGTGATCAGACATACAGGTCAAAGGTCAAACATAACCCCAGCTCAACCTCAAATGTAAAGACAAGCAGGATTAATTCATTCCAACGTTAACTCAAACTCTCAAAAACCTGACCAAAAAAGATCAAATGAACCATTACCTCCTACAGATATGAAAAGCAGAGCTGAACTAACACCAGCCGATCTGCTGTTGAACCTCTGCTCTCTGTGTTTACAGCCCCCGATGATCATACAGACCCCCTACACACTCACCGATCATGGGCAAAACAGAACAGAAGAACTTAGGTTACGCTAATGTCCAATCACACCAACTGTAACACACACACGCGCACATGTATATACACTTGCTCTCACAGGTATGAAGAGGATGCAGCCCAGCAGGGTGCCGGTGAGAGCAGATTTGACGATTTCAGCATAGCATTTGTTTCCTGCTCGGTGGCCCTGCAGCAAAGCTGTGATGTAAAACGCCATCTCAGTAATGGACCCAAATGTGGCATTCACAACGGCCCCAACTGCAAAGTTACTCTGTGCTGAAATACTACAGAAGGACACTATAATCAATGTATATACGTTCTTGTGTACACATTTTCCAGATTAGGAAAAATATATATACGCGCATGGATTTTCATTGTTACCTTGCTATTCCCATTCCGATGTAGTAAGACAAAGGAATAATGGAGCTTAGGGATATGCCAAACTTTACTTCGGAGCTCACTAAATAATTATCTCTGTCCACATAGCCAATCACCAGAGTGAAGATAACCAATGGCAGCAGATCTGAACAAAGGTTTTTAAAGATTTTAACAGATCATAAGAAACACATGCAAATACCTATACATACAATGTAACTTTTGATTCTAGAATAATCCTTACAGATTTTCAAACTCAATCACTTCTCTGATAAACACACATATGAGGGATTCAAAACCAGCACCAATTGTAAAGGATACTGACAGCAAACACATTGATTCCGTCCACAGTGTATTTGTAGTAATACCAATTAAATGCATGATAACAACACAGCAGGACTCTGGTGTCGCAGCCTTGTGGCTAAATAAGAAACAGAAGATTAAACATTACAGTTGAGCTTAATATCTTTGCATAC
Organism: Botia almorhae; assembly: GCA_036877575.1. Lineage (NCBI taxonomy): Eukaryota > Metazoa > Chordata > Actinopteri > Cypriniformes > Botiidae > Botia > Botia almorhae. The sequence goes on from JAZGTJ010000169.1 coordinate 100,498, forward strand.
AATGTAAAACATATAAGCCCTATTCCAGTGCACTGGCATCCAAACATGTTTATATCCATATCATCCATGTTTATCCAGTATATCTAGTGTACACACACACACAGCTAAAAAAGTTATTTAAAAATAGATTGTGATTCTAAACTCCAGTCCTGGCCATCGAAGCACTCCACATTTTGTAGGTCTCCCTTATTTAAAACACTTGACTCAAATCATTAGCTCCCTAACAGAGTTCCATGAACTGAATTGAGTGTCAAAAAGGAAACATACAAAACGTGAAATGAATCCTCAGGACCGAAGTTTAGAATCACTGCAACACAGATGATAAAATTAGTGCTGACCTTTTTTACTGTGTGAACTTTGACCTCTTCAGGTGGCATGAGCAGGATGGTGCTTAAGGTCCTGGCATTCATCTTTGACACAGGGATGGTAAATACTATCATCCAGGAAATAAAGATGGCCAGGGAATGAACCACAGCCAGCAGTGGGTATCCCAGCACCAGCCAAACATAAGTGCTCAAACGACACTAGGAATAAGACATGAAGATAAATGTTTCTAAGTCTGTAGTATGTTTAGAAATAACCATAGGAAAAAACGTCTCACCCAGTAACGCTTTTGCTTGGTGGGCGGGGCAGTCACGGGCACTTCTGTGATGACGACAGGAGCGGAGCGCAGCAGAGGCGTACACTCCTTCACCTCCAAAGACTCCTTCACCTCATCCACCTCCTCCGGAATGGCCTCACAGTCCGGGAATTTCATACAACATTTCCGCATTGAGCTGCTGCTCTGAAGGAGGAATTTTAAACGGTCAGAGATTTCATGCTCAGATTTGAGCTGTGAAGTCAGAATCAATTATTGCATGGAAAACAGAGTTGTTTAATGAACCAGCCTTTGTGGCATGAATCAGTTCTTAGTCTCTGATTCACTAGTCATACTACTGATGCGAAATACACTTCCACAGCCTGACATGACGGATTTAGTACTTGGACAGGAAATAGCTATGTTCCCTCTTCTGCATGTGAACAATCTGCATCTCTTACCTTTTTCAATGCCTTTCCAAATGGCCATAAGAAATAACCCGACAACTGCACACATAGTTTTCCTATGACAAAGCATGAGAGAACAGATTCTGGTAATGCTACAGCGTCATAGTAAAACCTGAAATGGAGAATGAATAGAAATAATGGAAACGTAATCGCTAGATAGACCTAACATACCATAATGGATGCCAGCAATGGAGCAAAACATCAACAAACCAACCAAGAAATAAAATAAGGAGATCCACCAGCCAAACAGAAACACGTACATTACATTCCCAACAGTGACCAGTGACCCTATGAGCAAGAGATAAATACTGTACGTGAGAAGTACACACAGACCACATCTGAACAAATTTTGGAAATGTAATAATGGTTTAATGTTCAAACTAACATCTGACAACCAGAAGTGTCCAAACATTTTGTCTCATGTCATTTATACATCATATGCGGCATAAAGGTGCAAATACTTTTTGGGATGCTGGATCTAATTCTCCGATTGGTTCTTCACTAACCTGATTGGTGTTTAATATAGTTAAGCTCGGAATACAGCTCCCTAACCACATCTGATCTGTCCTCGATGGGGAGCTCAGTCACATGACTCTTCCATTTCCGGAAACCAAACTGGCATACAAACAAATAGCATTTTCCTCCAATTATTCCAAGAACGATTCCAAGAATTCCAACAACCTAGCCCATTAATTAGAGAGGAATATTTAATGAACAGTCACATTTACACACCCTGTAGTTGTTGGCAAGTTTATTCGCCTCCACCTCGTTTTCCGCTCGGATGGTGGTTCTAAGGCTCGCTTCCTGCCAAACATCATCTGGGCACTGCGAATGCAGGGAATGCCCTGAAACAGAGATCTACATTAGTACAGCTATGTGAGAAAAGTACTTCATATCCGAGATGGAGTGAATTCAAGCTAATAAGGGTCAAACTATTTTGTTGGACTCGTTGTCTTCTAACCATGTCCAACAATATATACACTGTATGTGGATTACAGAATTTATTTTTGTCATTTTTCTAAAAAGCCATAAAATCTTTTTATAAAATTAAATTACTTATAAAAGCTTAAGAATAGTGAAGTCACCATAAAAATAAAAAGCTTCTGTGGTCTTTATAAGAAAAAGTTAAAATGTTAAATCTGTCAGTATTATTAAAATTAAAACGTGCCACACAAAAGCCGAAAAGACTGTCGCAAGTGGTTCAATGAGTCATTCAGTAATGGTTCAATAATTGGGATGTTTTGCATGAACATGCTCATCAACAGCTGATAGATGGTGGAGGACACTCACTGTGAGTCGAGAGGCATTTCGGGGTGAAATGTCCCAGATACTGTGAGGTGCAGGGAGAGGGGGTATCTGGAATCTCATGGTAAGCACCAGCCACACACAGTCTGTCGCATTGGGAGCTACAGCGGCGACCTTTGTGCTCATGGTCCCAGAGGGGCTCTAAGAGAGTCACACAGAGCAAGAAATCACATTGGATTTTGAGGTCACTTCTCATGGTCATTTAATTCCCCAAGACTCCTGACTGTCACATGAACACCAGTCTCCCATGCAAAATTCTGTGTCTGATCACAATCTTAATGGATATCCTGGCATAAGACTTAAAAAATACCACCAATATTAATAAATAACTGAACACAGAAGATGATGCATTTTATTTAAAATTGAGAAATCTAATTTAATATAAGTTATAAGCTTGAGTTGTAAAAACATTTCACAATTAAAAACTAAAACGAACTGTTAAAAGTTCAAAGGTCACAGTGTGAGACTTGTGAAACCACAAACCAAAGCATCACATACTCACAAAAGAATTAACAAAATGTGAAATGAATGCATAAATGTTTACCATCTTTTAAGTAATGGCAAAATGTAGACAGAAACTACCTTTAGAGATAGAAATAACAGTTGTGTTGGTAAGTGATGGAACCAGAACAGGTGAAATCAGTCTCTCTTTACAGGTGTGCGACATTTCCAACGTTGCGGAGCAGTTTTCCAACAAATCAAACTCTTCTCTTACAAAACTTCCAGTTAATTTAAAAATTACGACATTTTCCATTCCTTAAATCATACTGAAAGCTAAATCGTTTCTATAGATTATGATGGTGCCGAAAGAAGCCATCAATCCAAGACAACAAAACTCGATTAACACAATGCAAATTAACGCACAACGTGTGTGTAGGTTAAATCGCCTTCACCAACTTTGCTTTTGTGATTTAATTTCTATACTTACCTGAGCTCTCAGTGGACCGTCGCCTCCGACTATCCACATCCGCGGACATCGTGTGTTTGGTGTGCGCCATCCCTACAGAACCGCGCGCTGCTCTAACCCGAGTTCATTTTCAGCCACGGGCTGTGCGCGCCACCGACTGACGACAGGAACGCGCTTCTCATCTCTATATCAATGGATAATGCCTTTGATGTTTCCGTTTACAGTGACAACTCCACATACACTAGTGTAAGTAAATAATAATCGGCTATATATTATTTTTAGCATATATATTTTTTGTTTATTATACATTAAATTTGTACGACAGTGAATTGAATATAACGGAATCACAGACGTTTCACTGAAACAGTAAAACAGACACAATAAAATATTTGTTGTTTATTTGGGAAAAAACTTATGTAGCACGAAGCAGAGATGCACCAATTTTAATGGACAACAGCAACAACAACAAAAATACTCTTGGTGACATGACCTAAAAAAATCTTTTTAAGTGGCAAAGCTTTGGTTGCATCTAATATATATGAAAACAGCCTTGTAACTTTAACATTTTATCACTGTAATCCTTTTGTTTTACTCAATATTATTAGAATGTATTCATTATTCGGGTGTCAATACTACATTATATACAATAGAATGAGACACACACACACACACACACACACACAGAATACTGGCACAAGAGAATGTAAAAATCAACTGAAAATGATTTGTGTCAGCACTAACAGTAGCTTTGGGATAAGGAAGAATTCCTGTGAATGAAAGCAAGAGGGTTTCGGAGAAAATATCGTTACAGTCACAGCACAAAAATCGTCATTACACACATTTTCAGAAAAATACATTCTTGAAGGACAGCTTCAATTTGTCGAGAAAATGCTGCACAGCTGCACTTTTGTTAATATTGCCAATGATAAACAAGAAAAAGTTAAAAAAGTTATAAAAGACAAAGGTGTGAAACAGCTTAACATCTCACATCAAACGCACATTGCGAAACAAAAAAATACGTTTGTGAATGTGTACAACACAAATTGTGTAAAAATCAATACCACTTCAAAGGGTGTAAATAAAACAAAAATATGTTATCTAAAGTATGTACAGTATAACATAGTATAAAAGAAAAAAAACAAAAGTACAAAAATAGTATTTTTAACAGCACTGTACAGAAATCACTGTAAATGGAATCTTATGTAATCATTGACATTTTCAGTTACCAATTAATTATCTTTTATTATTTTTAAATGACCAAAAACAATGCCCTTTATATTCCCCTACTCTTTGAATTAGAAATAGAATTGTTTGTGATTGCACCTGGCAATTATTAAAAAAAACAAAATAATAGTAACAGCAATAGCTTGGAATAAACTCTTTTTCTGAATGAACAACCACGTTTGTTAGTTTCTTTCTTTTAGCTCTGGGAAACTGTGGCAACAGTTCCAACAGGTACAGTCAAGACATGATGCTTCATTGTGATGTTTCAGGCTGGTGGCTCCTGCTATAGTCATTCTGCAAAAAACAGTGGTGGTCTGTGAAGTCAGCATAGGATGGAGACAGCCTAAGACAGATGGAAACAGCAACACTGACTCGACCAATGGCGTGAGGACTATGCGTTGTGACCGACCAATGGCAGGCGGGGGAGTGATAATAATACACACATCAATAGCACACCTTTAAGCCACAATTAGTAATAGTGTAGCATTCTTGCATAAGCTTCCATGACACCTCATCTGTTGATGGTGTCATAATAGCTCAGCTAGCACATCCACTCATTTGAAAAGGCACCATGAATAAACAGTACAATCACATATGGGATCTGACTTTTTAATCACGTCAATTCATAAATCCAAACCGTTGTTGATTGTGATTTATTATCCGTTTCATAATATCATGAGGGTTGTGAAACAAACTAATATCCTTGGAGCCAGCACAGTTTTAACCCCACATGACAGACATCTGCTCCACATTTATTGCTTGGCATAAAAATCATAATATCCAGCACCAAAATGGGCTCCAACAACTCCAAGGTCTTAAAAATCGGAGTCTGCATCCATTAGCTCCGCCTCCATAAGATTGGTTCTGGAGTGTATTGGAATGCCCCTCCTGCCATCGGCTCGTGGCCCAACAGCAGTCCTTTCAGTATCCCTTACAAAAGACTCCTGTCCAAGGTGTCGGAAAATCCCATTAGGTTGCCATGACGATTGCTGGAAGCAACCTGGCTCATCTTGCACACTATTCCTAAGGGTCAAAGGATTGGCATGGGGAAGGTTGGAGGGTTTGTTGCATAAGTTGGAGGGAAGATATTCCAGTCGACCATACCTCTCCTGGTAGGGAAGAGGACAGGAAGGTCGGAATTCTGGGAATGCTCCAGGAAGCACATCTTGTTCTTCTTGCTGTTGTCTCTTCTGCTCCCACAGGTTCGCCACCAGACTCCGGTGGCCTGGTAGCTTTGGAAGGCGTGGAACAGCACTTGTGCCAAATTCCTGTCTGTGGTAGGTAGGATTCCTTTCGTCCACTGAAGGACCCATTAACTGTACCTCCTTTCTCCTCTTTTTCTTTTTCTTCTTTCTCTTCATCATTTCGGGAGAGATTTCTGCTTCAACCATCCACAGTTTGTTCCTCTCCTCCGGAGGTGGAACTGTATGAAGAAGAGTACATTATATTAAAGTATATATTAAATATTTAACATAAATATCCTTCTTAGGACCATCGGATATGTCTGCCCCACACGGAATCTGCAGCAGCAGAATTCAGCAGAATCGGAATGCCACTCATTCCTAAAGTTCTACAAATTCCCCACTATGTTTTTTATTCATTATTTTGTTAATTAATTTTGTTAATTTGTTAATTAATTAATCTTTTATCTACCCGTAAGAATGCCGTACTCTCAGCTCTATTTTAGCATGTTTAATCAATTCCACAACATTCCACAAATATTCCCTTAAAACCAACACAGGAAAATGCCAAAAATAATGTATTTGATTTATTATTCACTAACACAGTGGTTATATTTGTTTTTAAATACTAACCGGGTGTTCCAGTGGGTGTCACAGAGATGTCCTGGGGTAAGATCGCACCCCTTCTAGCCACCATCTTTGTCACATGTTGGGCCCATGCAGACGACATTTCCACTGAATCATTCAGGTCAAAGTTGATACCAGCTGCACAAGGAAAACAATTCAAACATACTTATTTGCCTGTATAATAGAGAGATTGAACATTCTCAGCTGTAGATGATAAATAAATGATGATAAATTTAAATGTTTTATCATTTAAATGCTGTTTGAATTAATTTTCTATAGTTTTTATATTAAATATAAACAGCCTGGAATTTAACATTAAACATTCAGTTTTCCATGATTGTGGGAACCCTCAAGAACACAATAATGAACGTGCATGCAGAGGTTCTTACCCACAGGTCCCTCATGAGAGACAGTGTGCATGCTGAAGGACAGTTCTTTCTCTGGATCTTTCTGCAGCTCTTTTCTCTTTGAAAATGCCTTGGCAATCATTTTACTCTTCTTTATGCGTTTGGGCTCGTCATCACTACGTCCAATGATTCTTGGATTTAAGAAAGGTATGACTATTACTTTAAATAACACATCCACTATTTCTGTGATGTCCAGCAAGAATTAAGTTAAATAAAAAATTAATATTTGGGTCTATATGTTTGATACTTACCTGCACCAGGTACGTTTCCAGATAAGGATGGTGGCCTTTGTCCAAACCCAGGTGCTCATGGCGATGCCTGTGCCGAACATTGAGAAAAGGTTGATCTTCTCCACCAGCAGGCTGGGCCTGTTCTTGATGGCACACTCTGGGATCGGCTTGTTGGTCTGGTGAGCTATGGTGACGTTCGCCTCACATCTGTATTAAAAATCTGATTTGTTACACTAGAGTCTTTGTAGCCTTCTTCATAATGACCAGCACAAATCAGTGTGTAGAAAACATGAAGATGTGGAAACACTGAAGACAAATACTCACAGCACGTATTCCCTGAAGCTTTTCTCCCACTCAGCTTGATTGAAGAAGTCATAGAAATGGCAGCCAAACGTGATTAAAACAAAACCGAAGGCCAAGAATCCAAATATACCTGAAAAACACAAAGAAACCGTAAAAAACATTTTAAAGTTGTTAATTAATTAATATATTTGTTAATTAATCTATATATTTGCACATATTTGATGGCACAAATATAAAACTTTAAAAAACGATGCATTTTAATAATCCTGTATAATGAACAACACCGTCCAATAGGATTTTTTTATTCTGTACTGTCAACCCAATAACCAGCCAATGATGATATGACAAAAATGCATTTGCTGACAAAATTAGAATGTTTAATACATGTTCATAATACAGTATTTTTACCTATAACAAAACATAACATAACGCGTACGTGCTTTCATGCAATCGGAGAACATAAACGTTTTGTACATGTAAAGAATTAAAAGGGGAATCCTAAACTTACCGAGCCTCAGCATGGTCTCATTGATTTTACTAGCAGCTTTTTCACTGAGTAGACCTGGATGGTTACTCTTAATGGAAAACAATGTCATAACCCCTAGAAAACATTGAATATGTTTACCCAAATTAATTAGCACCATCTGAAATCATTAAACAGTAAGAAAGTTCTTTCTCTCTCACCTCGTATTAGGTAATAGCCACCAGCGACAAGAACCACCCCAATGGGGGCCAGGACAAAACCTGCACGGTATCTATAATTCTTGTAGCCGACAAAACAGATTCCACTAACTGAATCTCCATCCACCTACAAAACATTTTAGAGTCAATTATTACTGAAAACAATGCAAATGTAAACAGAAAAAAATCTTAAAAGCGGTCTCACCTCTGCAATGGCCAATATGGCTACTGTCAGTATGAAAGGAATGGACCATGTGACCAGGTGGAAATAGGAAGTTTTTCCAGATAAGGGCTGGTGGGTGGTGCCCAGGGCTTTGAATGACGTGTGCCAGGCGTAGGTGAGCATAACAAACCAAATGACTCCAGACATGAGAGAATAATACACAATGACGAATATAATCACACACGATAGGGTCTCAGTGGACCTGGAACAAAGTAAGCCAGGAAAACCTTATCATTACACATAACTCATCAACAGTAATTGCTTAGTCATAACAAATCTAATTTCCTTGCTTATTTTCCAGTTACGTCACTTTTCTTGCCTTTAAATGTGTCTGACTGTTGATATATGTAAAATTCACTGTAACCTGATCTTCTGGAAGGTGGATTTTCCAATGGCTTCATACTTACGATGGCTCTCCAAGCCTCATAGTGTTGTCACTTTTGCACACAATCTCTTTACGAGCGCCGTCCATGAACTGGGCGAGCCATCCAATACTTCCAATGAAGAAACAAGCATTGACGTAAAAGAGGATGACGGCGGGGTAGCGGTTGGAATTCTTCCAGTCGGCAAGGAATGTGGCCTGTGGGAAATTGGAAGTGGGAATAAGATACTTCAATTAAAGACTACAGCCTAAACATGCACTACTTCATGTAAAGAAATACTGTACACAGTGCATCCACCAAATGCACAAATGTGAGTACAGTATGTACTAAGTATTTTAAAGTCAGACACCTGGAAAATGTTTATTTACAGCTAAAATTCCTAGTGGTGTTTTTGTCCAACCAGTATCTTGTAAACACCATTTGTTTCAGGCAAACTGATAAAAATAACTCTGCATGCAATTGCAGTCAGCCAATCATATAAGAGCTTGCCAGATCAAGGAAATGCTTTTCTGTTTTGTAAGCAACGTGCATCAGGCAGGGATTATAGAAACCCTGACCACTACTGTGTTCTGTTCACCTACCAGTGTAAAGAAGGTGCACAGAAGCGTGACGGAGCCAAAGATGGCGATGTAACTGTGCATGTTGGAGTGCTCGTCCTCTGTGAACAGGGGATTGTTACACTGGATCCCACAACCCTCTACATCCTTGTACCAGCTGGACTGGATATCAGTTTTGACCAAAGGAGCCTCGCATTGTCCTGATATATTGAACTTGATCTTTTGAACCTCATTCTGAAAGTCAAAGAGTCAATACGGTCACATAATAGATAAAAATATTATCCAACTTTTTAAGTAAAAAAATGAACCAATTTCTGTTTTTTTACGTTATTTCGACATTCTCTTACCTGGCAACCCTTAGGAAATTGATCTTTGTTTTCACACTTGAGAAAGTTGGGCCAGCCTCTTTCCTGCTCAACGATACTGCATGGTTTGCGTGTAGCTTGGCACAGGTGTTGGCTGGGCAGTTCGACCTTTCCGTTCTCGCACTTTGGCATGTAAACGGCACACAGCAATGGCTGAATCACAGCCCAACAGCGAGGGGCGTTTCTCAGCCCTGGAAATGAAAAGAAGATATTTTGAAAAATGTCTCAAAATATGGTTTTGCGTCTATTTGGTTCTCGTGATTTTCAAAAGCAAAAAGTAAGACAAGATTAAAATGACATGCGTAAAACGTTCAAAGAAATTTGGGGGTTGAACTATCTCTTTAATTGTCAAAGAATATCTAACTCACATTGGCTAAAGATGATAGTTTGTCAACTAAACTGTAATAACTAAACAACTTAACTGAATAATGTAAACAACTGATAGCGTTACTTTTATTATTTAAGGGAAATGAACCATGTGTCATTGACTTTTAGAAACAGTGGGGATCCTACAGGGAACACCTGTAGAATAAGGTGTGAATCTTAGAGGGAATGGATGGAGGAGTCATTATGAGGTAGTTGTGAAAATTAAGAACGAGGTGATTTCCCATTATAACAGATGTAAAAGCCATCTGAACGTGTGTATTATTCAATGTGCTTAATATGAGTACCAAAATCATTACGTCACAAATGTAAAGAATCTTTTTGGGTGCTTCAAAACGTCCCCTTGTCTGCATCACTACAATCAATCTGCTTGTAAACCGCTTTATTATGCAAAGCAAAACAGAAAACAAACAATCAAAAGCATTAAAAATATTTAAGGAAGAAAAGTAAACGAATGGCTAAAGTAACTAAAAACATTGGTTTTAGGGAAAACAGGCCAATATATCAATACCAACATAAATACCAATGAACTGTCCACGAATTACATTTTTATTTAATTAAAACAAACTCACCAGACCACATGGCCAGTTTCTCAAAGGCTTCCTCTTGAGTTTCAGAGTCTTCAGCCAGAATCAGAGACGTGTGCGAATAAGGCAAAGGTGAACCCAGACACGTATTGTATTTCAGCACTTCACAAGTTGTCGTTTTCTTGCAGAAGTCGTTAAATATAGTTTCATTTGTATGTGAGTTGACGGCCCGAGCGGCCATGGAGCTGCCTGTCCAGATCCAAAGCATCCAAAACCCTCCAACAATAGAGCCGAGTCGTATGGAGGACATCTTCGAGACAACGTAACAGCGCTAGATTAAATGTTTCCAAATAAACTTTCCACTCGTGCGCTATGCGCGGAAGGCTTTACGACAAATACTCAATGTGTCAAAAAGCGGATATTTCCTAGATTCTCGATTGGGCATTTTGCGTCAACAGAAATGCCCTTTCGTTCTATTCCAAAGTTTTTAAGCTTCCTTTGTTGCCCGCATGTTATTAAAAAGCTCTTCATCGTACAAAAAACTGCGCAAAGGTCGGAAACAATGCGCAAAGTTGTTTAAAACGCGCAACAATAGCGGGTTTTTTTACTTTTAAAAGTTTGAAGGAATCCGACAGATTGTGTTCACCATCCCCCACATTTCTGATGGAGAGAAAAAATCTTGCCTTGAAAAGTCTGGGACTGTAACTTGATCCCGGGACTGCGCGCTCCATCCCCCTTAAGCGCGCCCCCGTCCCCCCGGTTTACAACCAAACCAAAGTAAGAGAAATGTTGTCAAAACTCATCTGTTCATCAGACGGATCGGACGCAACTGACCTGAAATCCAGTCGCGCTAAATGCCTTTGGCGCACCCAAGAATCCGTTTTTTTCCTGTCTCTGGTATGCACATGGAGATGGTGCACACACACAAATCACAAAAAAGCGTCTGCTCCACTCCCATCCCCCTCATACTGGGGCAAAACAACCCATGCCAGCCTACAGTAAAACCACACGCATTTAACTGCTCCTCACTGTTATCCGGATATCTTATCTGATTATTTACTCTGCGTTTGGTTTACATTTTTGTTTAGATTTTGTCCAACGTGCAAAAGAAAAATGAAAAGAAACAGGAAATGTTATTATAATATTGAATTGTAATAATTAATGTTTGGCTTGAGTTAAATTTACTTTACATTTATATATATATAGCAGATGCTTTTATCTAAAGCAACATACAAATAAGGGAAAACAAAAACATTCTGCATACAAACATGTAACAGACATCAATGCCACAAGACCACATTCAGTTACATTCAAAGAATATGTTAAGCATATATATATATATATATATATATATGTGTGTGTGTGTGTGTGTGTGTGTGTACATGTTTTTGTATTGTGACATTGGTATTGTAGCATGTCATTTATGTGTTTATATATGTTTTCACTCCCTGTATAAATAAGAAACTTCTTCATGTGTAGTTTTATTAGCCTGCCATTTTCTTAAACAGAAATATATATATGATATATATTTATGATATATACTGTTAATGCAGTTTCCTGTGTGTTTACAGTCACTGTAATTGATGAGTCTCTTTTAATCATCTTACATTGTTACTGTATTTTCACATCATCCCCATGGGTGCAGTAAACTGCAGTTGCCATGGCAACTAAACAGAATTGTCAAAGGAAGGGAATAAACATTGTGTATCAGTTTGGTATATCAGAGTGAGGCAGCAGCACTTGTCAGTGTCGATGTGGTCGGTGAGCTGCGCTCTGTGTTCCCAGCACAGGGCCTCTTTAGAAACCCCCCATCTAACATGACTAGACCAGAGACCACACACACACACAAGCCCCAAGTGGGAGAGCCTGGCCCGGAAAGTTTCTCGCTCAAACACACACATACATTTATGTTCCTACACATTGATTTAAAAAATACCTCTAGTGTTTTTACTAAAGTCTGCCGACTTTCCAACACCAATAACAGCATGAAGACTTTTGAAATGCGTCCAGATTTACAAATGCACGCTGCATTTCTCTCTGCACTGCGCCAGCGTCGCATTTCCTGCGATGCCCGTGAAAGGTTCTTTGTAATATGTGTTCAGTTCACTACTGTTTGTTTATTACACACTTATTTTAGTGGAAAAATGAAGAAACAATTGTGTGTTTGCATGTACATTTGTTCATATAACCGACATGTCATATATATTATTGAAATATTACATATGAAATATCACATATTATTATTGTTGTTGTTAGTAGTACTAGTAGTAGTAACTTAAATAATTAGATAATTATCATTATTATTATTATAACTGACAACATTAATACTATTAATAATAATCACTAATAGTTATTAATTATACACAATATTATTAGCATCATTATTTATAAACATCAACATGACTGGCAGTCAGCAGTAATAGTGAATTATGATGAATTCACATGACCTTTACTAAAGGAGGATGTTTATTGCTGTCACACCAAGTTCAGGAGCGTAAACACTTGTCGCTCTGACCGACCTGAACATGTTGTGTTTGTGTTATGACCAGATGTTGTTGACCAGGAGACCAATTATGGAAAATCACAGCCAAAAGCCATGAATAGTACACCAGTGAGTAGTTTATCATTTAGAAGTACCATACAACTGCAATTTATCATTTGTGTTATCACATAACAAAATTCATTTTCATAAACATCTTTACTGGAACACAATAAATACCATATCAGTGTAATACAAGTTATCCTGTGTTAGGATTACAATACTTTAAAAACATATTTTGTGCATATGAAATATTTTTTAAAACTACTGATGTGTCATTGTTTATACAAAAATTCATATTCATAAAACATGATACAGATGGCCTTATTGCAAATTTTAAACGTGACTTGTCGGTTGACTATTGTAAGTTTTGTTCTCCTCATTCGGAATATGGGTCAATTCAGGCAGCAGTGTGTTCCCAAGCCGACAACGAAATCAAAGACAGTTCAGTTCAGCTCAGCATTTATCTACAGTAAAAAAACGCATATAAACAGTACAGTGGGTTCAGCTCCAGGGGTCTGTGCGATGCTGAAGGCTGTAATTCTGTAATTTAATCTGATCCTGGATCTGATTAATAAGGACTTGGGAGAGCAGGATTCCAACGAGCTGAAAGAGAGAAAAGCTGTCAGGTTAAACAAATCCTGAATATGTTGAGGCTTAAATTAGCCATTGTGACATCACAACATGTCACTGGTCTCATGTATTTAGGCAGAATGGGAGGTACCTGTGGGATGGCCAGGCCCAGTGCAATGCCTCCCAGCAGGAACAGATTGCTGTGGATCCAGTTCACTACTTTATCAATACATCCGTTGGTACTGATAAATTCACTGGCTGCATGATAATCCAGCTCCTGCATCCCTTGACCACACATAGTATTTATAACAGCCTGATAGAAAGAACGGGGAAGATAACTAGAATATTTATTTCATATAATTAAAAGGAGATCAGGAAATATCCTTATTTAAAGTTTTCAGACACAAATTCATTTGCCTTAATACTTTTTGGGGCCACTGTACATGTACTAAATTAATATATAGTATATGCAAACAGTAATGTGAATATAATAAGTATATTTTAAACAAGCTCTTTCTCACCTCGTCTTTAGAGAGCAGACAGCAAGAGAAGGGAACCGAACAGCGCTCCCTGCTGGGGTTCTCTTTAGAACAATTGAAATACATGTTCTGAGACCAATCCATGTAGGAGATCCCTCCACAGCAGTTAAACTGTCCACATAAAACAACAAAAACACAGTCATTATCATTATCAATCAATGAGACAAAACAGATATGATATGAAATGTAAATATATACCAAAAGCTTACATGCATTTGCAATTCTGACCTGTTTTTGTCCATAGTCAATGAGATTTTGCAGGTCTATATCGTCTCTGTAATGTTTGATCGCGCTGTTAACCATATCTGTTACTTTGCCACGTGCCTGCGATGGATAAACAGGTAAATAACTTCTGAATGTCTGAAAACCTTGGATATTATTTTTTCTAAAACTGTCTAGACAATTAATAACAAACATAACAAGCTGAGGAAAAGTTGGTAAGGTGGCTTGTGAATGACATAAGTAACAGACAGCAGAGGCTGCGCTGTTTTAACAAGAAAACCAGCATATTTGTAATTGGAACAAAGGCTGTTCTTGTTATATCATGTCCAGAACGTTTAAATAATGTATTTACGTCTGTTTTTGCGAATCATTCAACAAGACTGGGCCATTTATACTGTACTTCAGTCTTACTTAAACCAATTAAAGTTAAAATGTAAACTTAAAACTGATTATTAATTGTGCAAACAAAGTGTACATTAGGGTAACTTTTAAAAGATTTTTATGTTTCATTTTGAAGTCAATACTTAGTTTTAAGGTAGTAAGAAAAGCTAGTGGTATACATGTTTAAACTTGCTGTGTACTATCATAAGTGCACAACATCTATCAGCCAATCAGATGTGCTTTCCAAATATGACTCATAATATTCTTTACCCTGTCTGAAAAGACAAAACCCAGAACACCAGCCAGTATCTGAAGCAGGAAGATTATGGTCAAGCAAATGCAGAACTGCAGGAGAACAAGCAAACAAAACAAAAAAATAGCAACAGAATTATCTATTAGAATTTGCTTTATCTTTGATAATGGAATAAATAATTTCAAATATAACAAAACAAGCTGAAGGTGTGACATACTGTACTGACCGTCTGCAGTAAGCAGATGTTCTCCCTCAGAGAACCCACACAGCCACAGAAGGTGATGAAGAACATTAGAACCCCCACTATCAACAGCAGCAGAGCAGGATCCACAGTCAGACAGGCCAATGCTGTCTCTGCACACAGACACAGATACGCACCACAGACAGACATTTGATATTATCATATAGATAGATATATTATTATTATTAATAATCTATTATTATTATTATTATTATTATTATTATTATTATTATTATGTCCTTGGTGTTTCAAGTAAACCCACTTACCATGTTTAACTATCCTGGAATAAATGCCAATGGATATTAGCACCATAGCGATAGTCTATAACAAACAGATAGGGTAGACATCAATTACAGTAATGTCAATTCTAATCTGGTCAGCGATATTATTTTGGCTCTTCAGAGTGTGTCAACCTTAAAATTCTTGTTTTTTTCTTTAGGTCTTATTGTAAAGTGGCAATAGTCGTGAGGCTGCTGCTTTAGAACACACCAACGTTTGCTCTGCATGCGTGTAGGATCGTCACAAGCATCAGAACGTGAGAAAGTTTATCAAGAAGAGCTGGCAGGAAATTGTACATGAAGTGAAACTTCAGGGTGTTTTCACACTCCAGTTCACCCACTACTGAAAGGCCCAGTTTGTCTGACACAATATAGTCCCTCTCTCTCAAACAGCTATCAGGTTACTATGAAACCCAACATCCTTTTATTCCTGTGAATGCAGTGCCTGTAGTCGTAGAATAAGATCACTTTAAAGCCAGAAAAGTGGCGACATTATATAAAGTCTTACTTTTAAGAGTTTTAACCTGTTCAGTCCATTGGGAATATTTTCATTGGTCTAACTCATCACATTTATGTTTTGTCACTAGTAGACTTTAGCATTTGAATTGTTTCTGTAGCTTAGCTGGTAGAGCGTGATGCTAGCAATGTCAGGGTCATGGGCTTGAATCCCAAGGAACACTCATGAAGAATTGAACAAAACTGTATTTCTCCTCTGTGGATAAATTAATGTAAAATAAAACAAATTTAGGTGTATTTAAATATTAAGATGTTTCGAAACCTTCCAAAACTGTAGATATGCATCGCTAAACACTGCTCAGCATCTGCACACAGGCAAATTCTTTATAGCTACGTACCACTAACCGAGCGTAATCTAAAAAATAGGAGCTTGGTCTATATCCCTTCAGTGCATTGAGGTGACAAAAAAAACAACTTAATAATAAAAACAGCAACAACAGAGTCAAATGCTCAGTATTATAATGGGTTATAAAAATAAGTGACCAGATTGTGAGGCTTTCAGCTTGAAATCTCCTTAGGTATTTCCATTTACACCAGCAGGCAGGCAATCTATTGGGGAATGCTATTTTTTAAATAGTTACATTGTTGCTATGAGTGGGCTGTTGTCACATGTCCAAATTAACTTCAGTTTAGTCAACATTAGAACTTAGACATTAAGAACATTAAAATTTAGAGAGTGAAACCACCAGATGATGTGAGAAGTAAGTATCTAAGGCTGTTTTAAATATTTTGGGTATCTGATTCTCTTACTGAAAAGACGTTATTCATTTAGGTGTATTATTCACTAAATACGACAGGGCAACAATTAAAAGAAGCATGGGGCCCTCACTCATCCAAACACCCCGTGTCTCTCTATCAGCATATGAATCAATGGGACCCGCTGCCTGGCAACAGCAACAAGTTCAAAAATGTTTGGGATAGTAAACTGGCAATATCACCGACTTCACAAAAGAGGGTTTTGTTAATGAGGTCTAATGTAAACTCATTATTATTCTAGCAAGATCTTATTGCACAGCAGGGTTGATTTATTGGGGCAAAATGCAGTATGGGGGTTTTTGAGTTGTTGTTGAATATATCAGGTCAGGATCAAACAGGTTGTGCTGTTGTACCGTGCAGCACTAAACGTTATGCATGTTTCGGGTATTCTAAGAATCTAACCAGTTGTTAACCGATACACATTGGTGTTGAGACATGCCCCTAGGCGATGTTTTAAGTGTGTATGTACCTAAAAATCTTTATAGCTACACGTAGGTCGAGTTTCCTTTAAATCTTGTTAGATTTAATCTCCCTCAGTCTGAGTACTAAGTACATAAATTTGCATATATTTATGTTTGCTTCCTGTTTAATAACATTGTTTAATAACAACAGTGAGTTAAACTGGTTAATCATTAACAATTAATCCAAAAGCACGTTAGGACTTAAAATCTTTCTCTATATAATGAAATATTGTGTCTTGTTTTAATATAGGAGTATTAGTTCTTAGTTCTATTAGAATTCTTAGTTCTTATTTACTTAAGGGAGCATCACTTACCCAAAATATTATGTTGAAGATAAAAAGGAGGTATTTTACCACTGGACTCACGAAAGAAAATTCTTCGTCATTTTTCGTTGCTCGTCGTGACATGATTAAAAGTGTTTGATGTTTGCGACCTAAAAACCTTTAACGTTCAGGTCGCTTCTGAAATAACTAATGAAAACGTTCATTCTAGCAGAAATGAATCCGGCTGGTTCACCCGTCAACTCGCCCGATGTTTATAAAAACAGCATACAGCGCAAACGAGCGTGCCGACTAAAATGACATAAAAGCATCTGTGAATCTGTGCTTGTCTTTGAAAACATTTCCTGATTCAGAGGAGTCAGTGTACTCTAAAGTTGAACACAGCCCATGTGCAGAACAAGCACCAGTGGGCGTTTCCGTCCTCTCCTTTTATCTTTACCAATCAAAGTACCTGTAGTCTGAGAAGCCATGCAAAATACAATAGTTATTCGTGTATGTCTGTGTGCATGCATAATTATCAGACTGTTTAATGTGTAGCTAATACCCATCTTGGAGACGTCAAACGGGCCCCGAACCGTAGACTGACACAAATTTGGCAATTTTTCCAGTAAACATAAATATTATTAAAAACCATTATGTACATAGCAATTTAAACCAGAACAATGTTGTTCACATCATACCCCTCTTTTTAAATGCAAATAAGTTAACATGTTTTGAAGTTATTGCATTGTTGTCACACATGAGGGCGCCTTAACATTACAAGTGCCCTTGGGTATTTAAAAATCCAACAGGCTTTTCTCTAACTCTTAATTATACATACATGTATAACATAATCTTTATAATCTGCGGCTATGTCAGATCTACAGTTTTTGTTTTAATACGGTTGCGGTTCAAGGAGTTTTAAAAGACCTGCTACTTTCGTAGGTTATTTTAGTAAGGAAAACTCCATGTCCCATGTTGCATTGCGGGGAATGAAGTGACGTATGAGGTTGACGTAGCGCTGCTCGTCTCAGCCCTGCAGATTACCCCGCTGTAGTCTGCAACTAAGGGCATTCACTGTTACTCAGTAACGAGAGTCTCGATGCTTGCTTCTTACTCGACTAATTTAACTGACCTTGGGTCATTTTTACCTCAGAAGCGGTAAGAGGTAAGATGCTTTTTGTCTCTTTCCCTCTGTTAAACCGCAGCAACTGCGCAGAACCAGTTTGCTGACCCTGTATCCCTATACCTGCTTAACAGGTTTGTGAAGTACATTAAAAACAATCAGTATGTTCTCACTATGTTTTTTACATTTTAATTTATTTACGCCTTTTAAAATTGTAATGTCTCAGAACATGTCGTAAAGAAAAACAGACAGGTACAATATTGAAGCTCGCTGTTATTGCATATATCACGCGTTTACGTTTTCAGATGCAAATTGGTTGCTTGTTTTGTGTGGCAGCCACGATTTGTAATGTTTGTGTACCTCTGTTTTGTCAACAAATGTCACTTCGGGGAATACCATCAGCGTAGCGAGAACCAAAAATGATGTTTAAAAAATGTTTGAAAACATTTTCATTTACAGTAGACATTTGAAGCTCAACACAGATGCATGAGAAAACATTTGAAGTTGAATAAAGTTATACAGTCGGGTTATGTGCTAAAATGGACTGGGTTATACATTATGACGACTTGTTATTCTCTTATATAATAGAAGTGAAATATGTGACGCATTATTTTGAGGGCTTGTAATTTTACTCCAGCAGTGTTTGTACACATAAACCCCCCTTCAGAACTGGTTGAGGGGGTGTTGTTGGTATAACACAATCTCTATTGACTGTACTGTTATGTCATAACACTGTAATTTTACTGGAATAAAATCGGCACAGTGTTTATTTCTTCACATTTATTTTTTCCACAGACAGATCTCTTGCCACCATCCATTGGAAACAGGAAGAGAAAGCCAAGGAGGACAGGGCACGTGTGCCCCATCTGTAAGGTCACTGGTAACCTGACATGCCTGCGTTTCCTCTGTTGCTATGGAAGATGTAACAGCTGACCAGGAACCGTGCGCTGGGGTGAGGTACCGCGTGGAACGCTCTGTTTTCGATGAAGGCTACATCGACTCTGAACTTCTGCACAGGAAGAAGAAAATTCCCAAGTCCTGTATAAGGAGGGTTACTGATCAGCTCCGGTAGGTTTCAGTATATTCTGCTGTCTTTGTTATTCATAATGAGCTTTATATACACATTGGGTCTAAATATCTAAAAAAAAATCTAAATAAATAGAATGGTTGCAGGACTTTAAAATAGTTTAAGTCTGATAAACCAATAAAGCAAACCAAGGCTGTACCACACTGAGAAATGATCAAATACATTAGTTCATTTTTTAAGTCATTGTAACACAAGTTTGTAATATAAGCTCTTCTAGATCTCTCTAGACTTTACAAAAATGACTGTTTCTCACATATCTTTTTGTTGTGCATTATGATTCTATGTTATTGTTACTAAACTTAAAACCATCCCTCTGAGCTGTATTTGGGAACAAACTGTAAATATGAGATCAGGTTGTCTTATGTATCAGGTGTCTTATCTGAACCTGGAAGTCAGCTTTAACTTCATAAAGTCTTTTGACTGAGTAAATAACCATTAGTAATTTATGACTGTCTTCCTTATGTTATCATATCTTGCTGGTATGATTTCAGTACGACTAACAAACTGATACAAATAAACTGCATATGTTAAACCTGTCTGTGCCAGTCTGTTCTTGATTAATCCATTTCCTTCTGTTTTCCAGCTGTTCATCTGAGAAAGCCAGATCTGTAGCACTTAGTTTTCTGCCTATTATAACATGGCTGCCATCATATCCAGTAAGAGAATACCTGTTTGGGGACATAGTTTCTGGTATCAGTACAGGTGTAATGCAGCTACCTCAAGGTCAGATGTTATCCAGTACTGTTATTCAACCAAATGATCTATGAATCCCGAATAAGTTTTTTCTCCTATGAATCTGATTCTGGTTTTTGGACATGTTGATGCCTAAATCTCTCTCTCTCTCTCTCTCTCTCTCTCTCTCATTCAACAGGTCTTGCTTATGCGATGTTAGCAGCCGTGCCTCCAGTGTTTGGTTTATATTCGTCTTTTTATCCTGTTCTGTTATACACATTCTTTGGCACCTCCAGGCATATATCAATAGGTGAAGATTGCTGATGTACATTTCATGCTATTAGTGAAATTTGCTAAGTCACTGTTATTTAGCATACCGCTTTTCAACTGAAGTGGTGGCAGGATCTGCAATGCAAGCCATACGATCAGATAACTCACTGTGTTACTACATAACCTGACAATGTACAAACACAGTGCATCGCAGCATTGGTTCATTAATGTTATGAGTTTTAAAAATACATTTTAACATTTAAAGTAATTGCGCATTTGCCTATTTGCAATACAGTGTTTTGAGTTAGCTTGAGGCACCAGACACATTTTATTAAATGTTTATTAAATAAAATTTGTCGTGGTATCTGCAAACAAATTAGTTTAATGAATGGTTTTGTATGGTCGGTGCTGCTGCTGCACAAAGGCACCATATGTAGGAACAGGAGCAGTCTGTTTTCCCAGTGCCCTGCTTTACCCAGATTCTGGGTTACTTTGGGGTAGCATTACCGGGGAGTCAGTTTTCCATAGTTTCTGCCAAATGAACCGGTCAAATTAGAATGTTTTGTATATAATAAGCAGGGAAACAAATTCTTGCACCACAGCGTTTCTAAGAACTTAGCGATGGTCCAGAAATTATTGTACTTTTTATGGTTGGTTAGATGCCCGCCGTTGTTAATTTTTTTCTCCGGTTTAAGGTGATCTTCAAATGCTCAGAAACCTCCGCAGGACATTAGACGCACCACAGTGAAAATAGATCAAAGGTTCAAAAGTCAAAAGGTTACCTAAATCAGAGTTGTTGCTACTTGGCCCCCTATGGGTAGAAGAGAGCAGGGCTGGGCACTAGTCCAAGTGTTGGGCAAGGGTCCGCTGCACACAGGCATGTTGCCTCCTGTTTAAACAGCACTCATGCTTTGCCTCTGTATGACGTACCAGCAACAATAAACATACCCATTTATCTAAATGGAGAGGCAGAGCAAGACTTAGTACACTATTAAGATACGTCTCTGTACGCTTATTTAAGTCCACTGGAACATATTTGCTAGCATTGCACGGCCTGCACACTTTGTTTACTTAAAAGTGAAGGAGTGATTATGAAACCTGTTTGTCTTCACACAAGGGCGGCCAGATATCAGAATTACAAATAAACGTTTAAGTGTGTGGTACAATAAAATGCATTTAAATCTGTTGCATATGTACATACAGAGGGTAATTTATTTTGAAAGGTCATTTGTCAGCAGTACATTGGGGAAAAAGCCCCTAAGCAAAGGACAAGCAACATATAAATGTCATTGTATTGGCCAAAAGACATTTAGTTTAAAGAGTGAGTACACAAGCGCACACCTTTCAAACAAACCTTTCCACAAAAATGAAAACACAAGCACACACTTTTCAAACAAAATCTTTCACAAAAATAATTTCGTAAAGGTTTTAAAAGACAATCAGCAAACAATAAAGTTTGGACATTTTTAAAGGTAGTCAAATGGTTATAGTCAACGAGACTGAACGCCACCAAGAATTACTTGTAGACTAACACACGCAACTTGACTGTGACAATAATACAGAAAAATGTATGTGATCCATACTTAAAAACCTAAGTACAGAGTATATTTAAGAGTTTTGAGATCAAATCAAAGATCACATTTTAGTATTGTATTCCTGCAGGCACATTTGCAGTAATAAGTCTGATGATTGGAGGCGTGTCAGTAAGGGAGGCCCCAGACTCCATGTTTGCAGTTAATGGGACCAACGCATCACAGACTGTGGATTTTGAGGCCCGTGATGCCAGGAGAGTAGAGGTGGCTGTGGCTCTGACAACACTAGTGGGAATCATTCAGGTAGACTGTTGTGTCATCAACTTAAACCCACAAACTGAATCTTATCGGTTAAATGAACAAAGTCTCTCCCCAATCAGTGTTGGGGCAATGTTGACACAATGTTTGTGTTTCTCTGGAAAATAAACCTGTATATAAATCTGAAATAGAAAAGCATTTAAATATTGAAAACACAAAAAATAATACTAGTCTTAAAATTATAGTCTTTATAATTTGTCATTTGAGTGTCCCAATGGAACTGTTGGAGATTAACATGAGGATATTAGTAGATATGTTCTTTATTACCTGTTTAGGCAACAAAGACGCACTTTCTCATAACATAGCGGTTGCAGTGTATGCTAACTAAAATCAAAATACGTTTTTTAAATTATGATCGACACTGACTCATGAAGCACCTTGTTTCTGGTATATGGTTGAAATGACAATAAACTCCACTTGTAACTTGTAACTTGACAGTTTGGTCAGCTATGTGCAGAAAAGCTTTGTCATGTATATGAAATATGGGCCATATAATGTGTTTATAATAGACCAGAAATCTATATATCTTCTAACTACACCCTCAAAATGTTTTAACGTGATTTCTAAATGATCATAACCTGAGGTGCTTTCAGACAGAGATGTGGGACATAACCGTGTTCTGATCTTCTGTAGTTTGTTCTGGGTCTGCTGAGATTCGGCTTTCTGGCGATCTATCTGACCGAGCCTCTGGTGCGAGGTTTCACCACAGCGGCCGCAGTCCACGTCTCAGTTTCACAGATCAAGTACCTGCTGGGAGTGCACACCGCGCGCTTCAATGGGCCTCTCTCTGTCGTTTACGTGAGTCACCTTTGACCCTGTAAAAACTTCAGTAAATCTGTTTTGAAATGTCACACTGTCCACACTGTCCACACAACTTTTCTGAGTACTTCATATACATTTTTCTCTATGATTGCTTAACTTATATATATTTTATATTATATATTTTATTATATGACTAAAATCGTATGATATGTGAAAAGGTTGAGCTTATCTTTCTATCTAAATTCTGCTAGCATTTTAATAGGTGCAGAAATGAATTGGGTGATATATTGAATAATCATGATGTAATTGCTATGATTCTTGGTATCGTTATAATTTATGTGACCAGCTTCTTTAGAGAGTTTAATGTTAGTGTCCTTAGTTTTACAAGCCTATCTCGTGTCACGACTTAGTGTTGTTAGAAATGCATTGAGACAGAAGTTTTAATAGTGTTTATGATTTAAACTTCAGTGTCAAAAATGGCACTGCCGTTAGAGACGAATTCCTTATTGGGAATCGTTTGAATCGGAAATTCTGATTCGGTGGTTTGTCAATTCTAATATTCCGATTAAGCGGTTAATCTGCTTTAAAAATGCATATGGAAATCTCAGTACTGTGTATGTAGATAAATGTATTTTTTATATAGCGTGTTTGTGATTTTATTGGGAATGCAGAGCCTTGAGGCCGTCTTCAAGAACATCCCAAACACTAATGTTGTGACTCTTGTTATTGGATTGGTTTGTACCGTGTTCCTCTACGGCGTGAAAGACCTCAACGAACGCTTCAAAAAGAAATTACTCATCCCGATTCCCGGAGAAATCATAGTGGTGAGACTTTAAAGCCACGTCATACACAACATGCTAACGCACGTGCCCAGAACGTCTGCACGTTTAAAGATCGATATATTTATGGTTCCTTGAAGGTGATCGTCTCCACAGGAATCTCTTACGGAATGCTTATGTCGGAAAACTACGGGGTAGAAGTCGTTGGTAAAATTCCTACAGGGTAAGATCACACAATGATAAAATATATACAGAACCGAAACTGTTTACAGTACATGGCGTTACGTTTTTAATGTATCTTCTTTTTAAGGTTGCTGCCACCTAAGGTTCCAGACTTCTCAGTCCTGCCGAACGTCTTCACAGATGCCATAGCTATATCCGTTGTCGGTTTTTCAATCTCTATCTCGCTAGCCAAAATCTTCGCTCTCAAGCACGGATACAGTGTGGATGGAAACCAGGTAGAGAAAGATGGACACGAATCTGTGTATCGCGCAGTTTCGTCTGTTCTCTAATGCTGCTTTCAAAGAGTTCTCGATGGGATGTACCTTCACTCTTTGCAAAGTTATTTATTGCGTGAGACGGGGACATGGCGTGTTAGGAAATTTTACGGCTTTTAGAAAGGGCTACATCAGCTGGAGTTCACAGTTACTTAGTTACTTGCCATTTAGCAGATCCTTTTGTCCAAAGTGACGTATGGTACACTAATTGCAGAAGCTGTTCATCTGGGGAAATGTAATGCTTAAATGAACAGCAGAGAAGGATTGTGACCTGAGCTTTGTGTGAGCGACCAAGACT
The DNA here is from genome assembly GCA_036877575.1 of Botia almorhae. Lineage (NCBI taxonomy): Eukaryota > Metazoa > Chordata > Actinopteri > Cypriniformes > Botiidae > Botia > Botia almorhae. Next base: position 125,206 of record JAZGTJ010000169.1, read on the forward strand.
CAATCGTAGGCTACAAATGAGTCTACAATGAGCTCACCTACCATAACTAAATTGAATAGTGAATCTTGGAAGTATATTGTTATTTCAAAGGCTTGGTTTACGCAAAAATAATTGTGTTAAAATTTACTTATCATTTGTTTTTTTAAAGAATCTGCACATATTTCATGCCACACAATGGCAGTTCATTGTGACCACAACTGTCAAGCTCCAAAACGAAACAAGAGCTACATAATGTTTAAAAAAAGGCATACAAGTTTATACTTGTTTTTGAGTGTACTGTCCCTTTAAATTCCACGCACGCTAGACCAAGATTTTGCTACTCAGAAGATCTTAAAACCACAGCTTTCATATGATACCTTTTACATGATATGTTGTTTTTATGAGGTGTACAGTATGGTTTTATGCACTGATTGTGTGTTCCTGTCATTGTAGGAGCTCATTGCGCTCGGGCTTTGTAACTTCATAAGTTCATTCTTCCACACATTCGTTGTTACTGCCTCAATGTCTCGCAGTCTTGTACAGGAAAGCACAGGAGGACACACTGAAGTAAGTTTCACGCACACACATTTGAAACCTACTGCACCACATGTATACAGACAATCCAAATATGTACCTTCCCTTATATGGAGTTCCTTTTTGCTAATGACCTCATTACAGTGGCTGCATTATGGCAGTGAGACCATAAAGATAAGTCTGATGATAGATAAGATGCAACTGAATTTAATTATGTATTGTGTGTGTGTGTGTGTGTGTGTGTGTGTGTGTGTGTGTAGATTGCAGGACTCTTGGCATCTATACTTGTGCTACTGGTGGTGGTGGCCATCGGGTTTGTGTTTCAGCCGCTACCTACAGTAAGTGCAGAGCTAGACTATTGCTCTGATGGCTGTACTTAAACTGTTTTGTATGCTTAGGGTACAAGTTATTTTTATGAATAGGGTGCAAAATAGAGCCTAAAACATTTGGTAATTGTAGAAATGGTCATTAAAAAATAGAAATTTCAAAATAAAGAAAGGTTGTCACAATGACAGAATTGTATCTAATGTTTTAAAAAACTACAAGGATGTATAGTGAACTGTATTTGTGGGCAGTACCTCATAAAATTGATATAATTAAGTGCTTCACAGAAAACAGAGCAACATTTTTGACCTTTTAAGAAAAGTGTGAAAGACAGTCTGATCTGATTTACATGTACAAAACTCAACTGGCAGAGCTTGAGCATTCTTAATGCAATTCATTTATTGCTGTCTGATTTTCTCATTAGACAGTTTTGGCTGCTATTATCATGGTCAATCTCATGGGAATGTTTAAGCAAATGAGAGACATTCCTGCATTATGGAGAACAAACAAAATTGAACTGGTGAGTGTAAAAGGCTTTCTGGATTTGGTTTGGTACAGTTCCACCCTGTTCTTACTGTTTAGCATCTACTCAACTGCTTATAAACTTGACATGCTTGAAGGCCTCATGAAAATGCATTGCACATTCCTAAACTTTCCACCTAATAAAGTTTATTAATATGCTAATGCACTAAGGTTATTTTTTGGGACATGGCGAAATATTGTTCTCTTGCTGTTGTTAATGAGTGACGTGTTTTCTTCAGGCAATTTGGCTGGTGTCCTTTGTTGCATCAGTTCTTCTGGGTCTGGATTATGGACTGGTGGTGGCCATGGCCTTCGCCATACTCACAGTTATTTACAGGACACAGCGGTAATGCACACTGTCATTCTGCTAATTGATGCTAAACACATTATTATTATGTTGTTATAATGGATTATTTTTAGCACTTAAAAATGTACATGGACTTTTTAACCAATTGCTTTCTTATTAAATATTAAAACCTGTCCGAATAATTAATAAATGTTTTTTATATTAAGTTAATGTTCTTTCGATTTTGATATGTAGGTTCTTGCAAGTCTTCTTATTTTATGTAATATTTTTGTAGTAATATGTCATTAGTTGAATGGAATGTCTATTTTAAAACTTATCCTTTTATTCTAGCCCAAAAAATGTTCTTTTAGGACAAATCGCAGATACAGGGCTGTATTTTGATGTGGATGAGTACGAAGAGGTAAAATCTCCGCTTTTGAAGTCACAGACACCCAATAAGATGTGATTTAATCCATTATTCTTTTTCCCACAATCTTTGTCCTCTTATCTCTGTTTTTGTTCTCTTGCTCAAGGCTGAGGAATGCTCAGGGATTAAGATTTTTCAGTCTAATACCTCCATCTACTTTGCAAACAGTGACTTGTATGTGAGCGCCCTCAAGGCAAAGGTGAGCACAAGTGCTTAACGTTCTGATTAACTTAAAATATTTTGACCTTTCCTCCACATTTCTACCATCCTCAACGTTCTGCGTTCTCTCATTGAGTACGTTTGATATATCCTAGAGTGTATTAAAAGTTCCATGAACAGCAGGTGCTGACCTTAGTCAAGTGTGTTTTGCACACACGATCGTTTTGTTATTCTGTACCTTCTGTTTTGTGTGACTACAGACTGGAGTTGATCCAGCAAAACTTCTCGCAGCTAGGAAATCACAGCTTAAATATGCCAAAAGAGACACTGAGGAGAGGAGCTTTAATCACGGTTCTCCAGCGAAGAAAAAAGCAGTTGTTGTATTGGTATGAATCTTCTCTGTATCCGTGTCCTTGTCAATTAAATTTTAACCTTTAGACAAATAAATAAATCTCATCAAGGGTTACATGTTCCAGATCTCTCAGTGCGGTAGCAACCATAGGTTTTACAACATTGCCATTTTTTAGGCCAAATGTCACCTCAAATCTATGCATATGCTTCTATAAAAACCTTTACTGGTTCATAACATACAGCACTACTGCTGTAAAGATTCATATGACAATTTCTTGTGTACACAATGAGTTTTTCCCTGTAATGAAGCAGCATTTCCAGTTATGAGGGATACACACCGAGTATTGAAATTTTCAGTTGAGTACTTCTGTTGGTGCTTGCAACGCCAATGTCAGGGTTCGAATCCCAGGCAATGCACGTATTAATAACATGCAGTTTGAATGTATTGTATTGAAGTGCTTTGCATCTGATAAATACGTATGTAAATAGGAATGTTCTGTGGCACCACAACAGGATATGGAGTTGGGCGTTACCCATGAAGTGGTAGCTGAGGAGGACAAAGAGATGGATGTATATACAAATGGACAGATGACTGAAGCCCACACAGAGTCTGAGGACGAGGACGATTTTTTTCTGCAGCGCCTGACCCCCATTCACTCTATCATACTGGACTTTACTCCTGTTAACTTCATTGATTCTGTAGGGGCCAAAGCCATTAAATCAGTAAGCAGGCAACCCTTATTCTCAGTAAACATGTTTATATCTATGTGAAAACAAGATTTATACATTTGTCTACATGCAGACAGGTGTATAAATTACACTTAAATACCGAAACGGCTTTCCATTATTATTATAATCATGCTTTTTAAAGCACCTCTATTATTCAGAAGATACTAATCCACAAATTGCAGGTTTCATTAGATGTTTTGTAATGATTCTTCCCTTCCCTGCAGGTGATAAAGGAGTATGCAACAATAGATGTGATAATCGTCCTCGCTGGATGTAGCAGTGAGTAAAATTAATGAAATTATGTTTCGTATAATTAATGAGGTATTGAAATAGCTTGACGAGCACAGTTTTCTTTCTTGTGTTGATGTATTGCCTTTTTAAAACAAGGGGCAGTTATTGCAGTTATTGGTCATGGATCAAGCCCCTTTTTTGGTAATGGTCAACAGACTTACATTTTTGGTCAAAGCATAGATCTGCTACTTGCTGCTGCTACTCAGATGCAGGTTGAAGTAGGAAGATGGACATTGTCATTCTAGGGAGCTTTTGATTGGATGATTTTGAACACACCCACAAGTGCAAGAAGCGTCATTAAACATTTTTGAAATGTTTTAAATATTTTAAAGGGCAGCATGTTAAACTGTTCAGTATAAATTAATGTGTTCCTGTAGCTCAGTATTGCGCTAGCAACGTAAAGGTCGTGGGATTCCCAGGGAGCACATGTACTGACAAAGTGTATAACTTGAATGAACTGTCAGTCGCTTTGGATAAAAGCGTCTGCCAAATGCATAAATGTAAATGTAAGTTGCTCTAGGTTACGTTTTTTCCTCTTCTGATATGCTTGTGAAACATCTCCACCTAGAGTTGAAAGTGGAGAGAACGATATATGAATAGTTCAGATCACATTTCTGTGCTTTTTACTGTCGGTGTGTTTCTATGCTTCGCAGGAACACTTCTTTCTGACCTCAGGACATTACAATTCTTCAGTGAGCCTGTGACCCCTGACCTCATTTTCCCCACCATTCACGATGCTGTGTTACACTGTCAAAACAGGAAAGACCCGTCCACCCGTTCCGACAGCCAATGAACGTACAAAGCACAATAATTGCACTGCGTTGGATGGGGATGCTCAAGTGACAGTCGAACTGTTAACGTACTCTTAAGTCACTTTACCTTTTGATTGTCATGGTAACAAAAGGAGACTGGGAAGTTTCCAGAGTGATAGGTGGGCCAAAACATTTTAGCAATGTTAGATGGACATGCTTTACGTAATGTGAATACACCAGCAAATGTTGGGCTTAACTTCATTGATTTTAAGCTTTATTGTAACTTGTTACTGACAATTACAGAAGATATTTTTCTTCTAAGTGCAATTAGGATAAACGGACACCTGACCAGTTTCTAAAGCTTTTATTGACACTCCAGCAAGCTTCTTTTTATAATTTTTAAAATCACGTTTGCAGCTTGTTACCAGAATTTAGTCTTTTTTCACAGTATTTGCTTTATCGGCAAAACCAGTTTGTGTGTGTTGTCGAATAACTGGCAATAGTATTCAACATATAAGCAGTTAAATATGTTACACATTTTTAGAGTTGATCACAGAATTGCACTGTTGCAACAACACTTTTATTTCATTCCATATTTTGAACTGGTGTCTCGAAGTCACCATGCAAGGTACTGATTGTTTTTTTGTTTTAGAACTTTTTAGTACTACAAGAATTATCGTTTTTCCATTCGACCTTGGGTTATATTATGCTAATAAATAATCAAGGTGGTTCGGAGTGTTTTCTTTTTTTGAAACTTTATTAATTTAAAAGTTATTGATTAATGAAACAACAGGTTCTATTGAATACTGAAAGTTCCTGTCTCTGGAGCATTACTTTGAAGTAGCAGCTTAATGTGTCCTCAGGTCAAAACTGAGGAATTGATCACTTTTAAGTCAAAATAAGGACACACACACATACATTCATTTCTTGTACAATTGATCATTAACTGTTAGTTTATTGATGTATTATTTAGACTAATATTTATGCTGTACATGCTGTTTTCTCTTCACATGAAGACCAAAGTTCAAAAATCAACTGCATATATTGTGATTTATTTACTGTCTTTTATGCTAATGTGGAATTGAGATATTTTTTATAATAAATGATATAAATGACTGTAAATTAATAAATGTTTATTCCTCAAAAGTGCCTGTCTGTTTAATTATATTAAATACCTTCACTAGTTAATTTGTTAAGCCTAAACAAAGAACAAACTTACCCGTACGAAGTACAAATGTTGACACATGTAACTAAATAACATGGAATGGAAAAATAAATCGCATAAACACAGAGGAAGTGGTGTATGGATGTTATTTATTAGATCAATGATACCACAGAAAAGTAACAATATGAGAATCTGCTTGAATTATCAGGCAGAAAACAAACAACAAGGGGGTCTAAGCATCAATTTTAGTTATAAGTCATGTAGCGAGGGGTGGCGCTAAACTTAGCGTACGATTTGATGACTTTGTTCACAGCCTCCAGGAAGTCTTTCTCCGTAGCGATTTTTCGACGAGCTCTGATGGCGAACATTCCCGCCTCCGTGCACACGCTGCGGATCTCAGCACCTGCATGCAAAACAGTCAACTGTTAATTACAGCCAATAAAGATACTAGATTATCTGCTTAAGATTCCTGTTTAAGTGTGTGCCGTGTAACACTGCATGTTTGTCGGTAGAACTGAAGGTTGGAACTCACCCGTGCTGTTGGGACAAAGACGCGCTAAAAGCTCGAAACGAATATCTCTTTCAACACTCATAGAACGAGCGTGAATCTTAAAGATGTGAGTACGGCCCTGGAAAGAGCACACAATTACAATTAGACTAAATATACCTTCTGATACTCAGAAATGTAGGACATGTTAATAGCATTCCAAAATGAATACTCTACTAGTTAACACTAACTTCCAAGTCAGGCAGACTGAACTCAATTTTTCTGTCCAGTCGACCAGGTCTCATAAGAGCAGGATCCAGCGTGTCTGGTCTGTTAGTGGCCATCAAGACTTTAATGTTTCCTCTGGGATCAAAGCCGTCCAGCTGATTAATCAACTCCAGCATAGTTCTCTGAACTTCATTATCACCTCCAGCTCCATCATCAAATCGGGCACCTACAGAACAGCAGCATTACTATAGTGACCGAATCATTATAAGACTCGGTCTTCAAAGGATTAAACCAAAGCTTAAACCCTTTCATGACTGAGATATGATCCATAATAAAACAAATGTAATCTGGGCCGGATTATGGACTGAGCCGGCACTCTGGGGCATTTTACTCGGGCCTCACAATCTGGCCCTGACTATAGAGACAGATTATTGTAAACAAAAAAATTCACCTCCAATAGCATCAATTTCATCAAAGAAGATCAGACAGGCTTTCTTAGTTCTTGCCATCTCAAATAGTTCACGTACCATCCTGGCACCCTAGATAGGGCATAAGTACATGACAATTGTAGTTAAACACAAAAACTTTTTTTATTGTACTGCTTTTTACTGGAGAGACACTGGTCTAAGACACTCACCTCTCCAACATATTTCTGAACCAGCTCTGATCCAATGACCCTGATGAAGCAGGCATCAGTGCGGTTAGCCACAGCGCGAGCACACAAGGTCTTCCCTGTACCAGGAGGCCCGAACAGCAACACACCCTTTGGAGGCTCAATACCCAGGTTCACAAAGCGCTCCGGCTGGAATTAAGACAATAGAATGTAACTCACGTCTTTCGATTGGCAAACTCTGCTGTATATTTTTAACAAGTAAGAATTTATAACTTACATGGAGCAGAGGGGTCTCGACCACTTCTCTGAGCTTCTCTATCTGCTCTTTGCATCCTCCAACATCACTGTAGGTCACATCAGGCTTCTCCTCCACCTGTTTAGGTTTAGATGATAGTTAACCATGTACTACAGGATGCAACACAACAACTGCAATATCCTTTTTATTAAATGAGAAAGGTCCATATCGCCGTGGAAACTGAAATTATTGCTTACCTGCATCATCGTGACAGTGGGATCAATTTTGGGTGGCAGAGGAATGTGGATCTGATACTTGTTCCTGTCAACGCTGTTAACAGATACAAGTTTGTAATGAGAAATTTCCTAGGTGCACATGAGGTTGTAATCTTAAAAATCTGTTATTTTCTTCTCACCCAACCCTCATTCCTTCTTCAATGTCAGTTGGAGCCACCTGATCGCTTAGATCCACTACAAATTTCGCGAACTGTTTCACATTTATAATGTACTTGGGATCCTCAGAGTCAGCGTTGATTATCTTGGTGCATCTACGAACAAATTAAGACAAATAACAAACATATAAACATCCAAACAATTTAGATTTTGTGTTCTAAAGAGGAATGACAACAATTGGTTTGGAACAAGTGTTAGTGAAAATATAATTGTGATCTGTTCCTTTAAGAGTTTTATGTATGCGCATGACGTCGTCAGTACTCTCATACCTGGCCACCTGCAGAGGCTGTTCGCTCTGCAGAGTCTGTTTGTCTGCTGCCAGATCCCATAGTGCAGGAGGAGCCAGACCTGTATCAGATTCTTTAATACCTGTACCACACAAAAGGCGCATCAGTTCAAGGACACCAGGACTGCTAGAGCAGTGCACTTTATTTTGAATGAATGAGTGGAATTGGCAAAATCAGTTACAAACATCACATTACTCATCTTAAAATACACAATGATGGCGCACTAACCTGTCAGCTCGTTTATTTTCTTTAAAAGGGATTGGATGTCATCTTCCACTTGTTTAATCTGTCTAGAATAAGTGCTTTGGCCCTATTCACAAACAAATGACATTAATTAATTGCAATTAACAATACACAAACAAAATAAAATCTAATCATGCAATCACTTTGTAGCTACGAATACTTACATAAGTTTTCAGGAGTGCAATATCTCCCTCATCCAAAGCTGAGAAATAAAATCAGGACAAATAAGATTATATGGCACCCGTTTGGGTCTACTACTCATGTTGAAATGAACAAATGCAGACACATAACTGCTCTAAGCTAAGATTTATTAATGAATCTAACATGTGAAATGAAATTTAAATACAATAACATCTTTAAATTTGGTTTAGCTGAAACATTTTTGCTTTTTGTTGACATTACAACTAGAGTACGGCTAGTTAGCAAAGGCTAACCTGTCTGCTAATCCACTTATTTAAAATCACACGAAATGCCTGACAAATAATACCTCGAATAGGTTTGTCTTCCTTATCTTCCTCTTTCACTTTGCGTTGCTCGGCACCTAAATAGTCTGGCATGATTGCTTTCTTTCTTTCAAATGAATCTCCGTTAAACCGAAATTACACAGCAAGTTTTCAGACGCCCAGTCACAGTACTTTTGTTTCCGCCTCAGAAAGACACAGGAAACCGATCTTAAGTTTCAACTTAAAAGTCTTCAAACGCAAAGCAACTCTTTTAACTAAACGACTTGTCCAACTTTATGGGCAGGACACGTTGATGGACTTTTAATTTGAAACTTAACCTCACTTCGAGTCATACACCGTTTGCCTTAAGCAATGTTATTGTTTTCGCTTCATATATTATCTACGGAGAGATTAATTTTGGGTCTTCAAAGTAAATTAATTATTCGTTTCGTCTTTCAAATAATATCTACCCCTTTCATGCGTTTGCAGCTACATGCATTCTGTGTTAAATTGCGTTTCTCTGGTTAACTGGCTAACCTAACATATTTGCATTAAACCTGCTTGTCGCCAATATTTGTAACATTTGTTAGGAGATATAGTGGTTGAATTGTGTTTGTCTCGATTACTGCAGTGAAACAGCTTCTCAAGTAGACTCTTGAAATGTTTAAACCTGTAAAATTAATATAAAAACAGGACGTTTTACGTTTTTAAGGTCTAATTTTTATAATTCGTCTCTTTTGCAGATCGAAGAATGCATCCCTTTCATCAATCTCTTAACTGATCTGTGCTGTCAGGTAAACAAACACGTCATACCTTCACGTGATTGTACAGATAACAGCATGTATGAATTAAACTTTGAATGTTATACAGTTTGTTTGTGTTCAGCATGAATGACATGAACCTCAGCCCGGTGGGCATGGACCAGCTCAGCGTGCCCACCGTGAGTGCCAGTCACCTCGGCCTTCCCACGTCTCCGACCCACAATCCCATCACCACTCCAGGTCAGGACACAGAGCCTGGGTGTCTTGCTTTGGTATTTGTCCAGGAATTGTTGTGGAATAAGAAGGCAGTTTGAATGGGAAGGAGATAAATCTGTCTGGTATAATTTCAGGCATGCCAGTCACTATACCCAGCTTGGGCCCGTCGCTTGGACCTCTTCCGTCAGCACTTTCACTGATGTTACCCATGGGCCATTTGGGGGACAGAGGTGTTATGTGTGGCCTTCCAGAGAGAAATTATACATTACCACCTCCCCCATATCCCCACCTGGAGAGCAGCTATTTCAGACATATTCTTCCAGGTAATGTTATATGCTACTTCAGACCAGGAGCTGTTATCTTTTTGACCCCTTATCCAGACTCTGAGACTTCCCAGGCACCTTGGTATAAATTAATGCTTCATTGCCTTAATTACGCATTAACGTGTTAATAAGTACATTATTCCAAAAAAGTAATGACTAAAATGAATTAAATATTGTCTTCGTTTACGTCTCCTTTAGGTATTCTGTCATATCTGGCAGACCGTCCACCACCACAATACATTCATCCAAGCAGCCTTAACATGGATGGAACTCTATCTGTGGCCAACAACAACCCCTCTGGCTTAGATCCATACAGTGGCCCAGGTGGCCATCTAGAGCAGGGCCTGGTGTCCCTAGACTCACGACAGGTGGGAGGTCAGGCTGATCTCCACCAGGGAGGCTCTCACGAAGTGCAGCTGGACGCCACGGGACTAACCATGGAATCACGTGTTAGCAGTCCTATGTCTCCCAATGGCATGGAAGAGGACTTGACCACCATGGACGGTGTAGTGGTGGCAGAGACCCAGCAGCAGCTTGGGACCAGACCTCAGCCCCATGAAGGTGTCATGCCCCTGCATGGAGCAGGTTTGGAGCTGCCAGGGGTTATGGAACAGGAGCATATGAGTGGCAGAGTAGGAGCCAGGGCATCAGGAGCAGCTGGTCCAAGTTCTTTGGGTGAAGCCTTGCACTCCGCTGGAGAACTGAACTCTGGGGTGGTTAGTGTTGTTCTCACTGGAGCCATGCCCCCACAGACTCAACTAGAACCAGTATCTTTACATGGACCTTCAGGTATGGGACTAGAACCTGTCAATGTGTCAACCATTACTGCCGAAGTGTCTCTGGGGCCAGACAATAGTCTGGTGCTTGTAAACTCTACATTGCAACTAGAAGATTCAACCTCCAATAAGGAAAACATGGCCACTGCCTTCAACATTTGTAAGCTTTGAAAGTAATTTTGAGTTGGGTTGGGGCTTACAACAATTTAATGTCTTTTGCTTCAATTTAATGCATTTTATTGTCTTCCAGGGTGCACTTTGTGTGAGCGGTCTTATCCCTCTGATTGCCCTGAGCATGGACCTGTCACATTTATCCCAGACACACCCATTCAGAGTAGAGCCCGCCTCTCTCTACCCCGCCCCCTGTGCCTCAGAATTTCTGTAACTGATGAGCCTATTGGTAAGTAAATCACTGTTTTAATCTGGTGGTTTTTGGATAGAATGAAAGTACACAGGAACAGGCTGTTAACACCTAACATTCTGTCTAACATTTCGTTTTGTCTTTTTTTGGGTAAACTATTTCTTTAAAGTTCTGCCCCATACTATTTGGCAATGATTTAAAATGCTTTTTGCACAGTTCTAAAAATTTTTTTCATGACAGTCAACTTCCTTGAACATTTTATTGATGACAGAATTCAGTCACAAACAATTAACAAAATTAAACATTTTTCAAAATTCTACATTCTGAAATGGCCAATTTGAAAACATATTTTGTTGTATTGCTGAAGTCAGTTTTTGTTTTTGTAGGTGTGTTTGCTGGAGAGAGCATACCCTCACGAACCTGCTTTGGGCCAATGGTTGGACAGCACTGCAGCAACGTTGAACTCACAGACTGGTCTGACAAGGACACTCCTCAGATATGGAAGGTTAGTATCACATTTTAACAATTAAGAACGTTTTAAAATGTTAACAGTCTTTAAGTCAACTTATGTAGCATTATGCATACATGTTATCTTCCTGACACCGGCAGTAGTCGATCACTGTTTCCTTATTGTAATGTAGATGTTCCATAATGACATTCAAGAGTTCTGTATCGTAACGACAGATGAGCACGAATGCAACTGGATGATGTTTGTACGGAAAGCAAGGTAACAGCTTTCCACTTTCCCTTGCTAATCTGAATGACCTGAAGTCTGAATAATCTAATCTGAATTAAATCGGAAAGAGAATTGAATCAGAGACAACACGTCATGCTTTGTATAAAAGTCGTCAGGTCTATTCCATTTGCAGGACCTCAGAGGAGCGGAATCTTGTGGTGTATATAGAAAACGGGAAGCTTTATTTCTGCACGTCCAGAGAGATTCTGCCAGATCAGGAACTGCTGTTTTATTACAGCAGGGACTACAGCAGGCAATTAGGTGTGACAGTGGATTCCTATTCAAGGCCAAATGTAAACACAAACAAGTCTGAACACATTTATAGCTTTTCTAGGTGGTATCATATTCAAGCTTTACCATGTGTCTTAACGACAGCTTCTGCTTACTAACTGCTAACCAGTCATTACTGCAATATAACTATTAATAGCACTTATTATTCATAACTATCAGCTGTTGCTGTCTTATTGCAGGTGTACCAGCAGTGCCAGAGGGCCAGATTTGCCACTGTGGAAAAGAGTGTGCCTCCTACACCGAATATAAATCTCACTTGAGCAGCCACGCCCAGAGCCACAGCCCCGCCCAGGACCACCCTGCTCACACCCACGGCCAATCCCAACCACAGGAAAAAGTGACCAATGAGGTGTCCCGATCCACCTCCTCCCCGCAATGGCAGTGCCATTCAGACATGAACGAACTTTCCGACAACAGCGGGCAGACTCAAGGCCGCGAGAGGAAGTTTAAATGCAGCATGTGCACAAGAGCGTTCACCACGTCCACCAAACTGAACGTGCATTTCATGGGTCACATGGGCATGAGGCCGCACAAGTGCAGTTACTGCAGCAAGGCTTTCAGTGACCCCAGCAATCTCAGAAAACACCTAAGAATTCACACAGGTAAAAACACAGGCTGACTTGAATTCATGGTTTTGCTTATGGACCCAGATTTTACATACGCATACTTTTGCAACATCACGTTCAGTTGCATTTTATTATCTGCATTAGCAGGTGTTTTCTGTCCCGCTGTCAGGACAGACATGCGACCCATTTTTATTGCAACTTACCTCTGAGACCGTTGCAAACAGCTTAATGGGCTGAAATTAAATTCCTATATGATTTTAAGTTATATGTTGACATGTCCTAATATTATGTACTTTTGTGTTATTTATATAATGCAAAAACATAATTGCATAAACACATATGATAAACAAATAGATTATAGCATCTTGTTTTGAGCAACTTACGAATATGTAAAAAGAGATTTTTAGGTTTTCTCAACAGTATCATCAGTCAAACAATGCATTTAAAATGAAATTAACACATTATTGGCCAGAGAGATGCATTGTCATCACATGAAAAAAGTGGTTTTGTTGATTTTCCTGCAGGCCAGAAGAACTTCAGATGTACAGTATGTGGGAAGTCATTTACTCAGAAAGCCCATGTGGAATCTCACATGGTTATACACACTGGTGCCAAAAACATCAAGTGTGACCACTGTGACAGGATGTTTGTGCGGAAACAAGACCTTAAGCAGCACATGTATTCACATTCATTGTAAGACTGGTTTATTTAAAGCTTTGATTTATTTTTCATTTTGCACCATTTTACTGTCCAACACGTTTATGTTTATCTTAATTGGCTGATGTGTAATTTAAGAATGATGTCAGATTAAGCCATCTTGTGCAATATAAGATGTTTAAAGTCATTTAAAGTTAAAATTGGTTGTACTGTAAAAGATTCAGTAGTTTGTAGTATGTTATTTCAAAATGTGACTTCTGTAATAATTCTAAAACTTGCATTGTCTTTGAAAAGATTTCAGAATATGCTGAAATGATAATGTAGGGCATAAAAATGTATAAATCAGAATATAAATACATAAATATATCAAATATATATAAAAATATATAAATCAAACAATATATAATATATAAATCAATAAGTATATAAATATAAGCTCAGATCCTACTGCAAATTTTAATTGTTGTTTAGTAGTTTTATTTTGAACGCTCATATTACATGATAAGCACATATTATTTTTACTTTACACAGGTGGCATTATTTTTCTTATCAGTTTTAGTCATCTTGTTAATTTTTCTTTGTCTATCTGTCCCTGTTCTAGAGACCGCCAGATAACCTGCCCAAAATGTGACAAACAATTTTTGAAGACTGACCATCTCAAAAAACATCTAAACTCTCACGAAGGCAAACGGGATTTCATTTGTGAAAAATGCAACAAGGGCTTTCTCACTAAATACCATCTCACACGGCACCTCAAAATCTGCAGGGGTCCTAAAACGGTTCGAGGGACAACACGGAGAGAGGATGGGGAAGAAGAGGAAGAGGATGAGGAAGAAGAGGGATGTGCTGAAGGACACATCAATCCTGCCAATGAGGAAGAATGTAGATTAAGCATGGGAGCATATTCTTCAGAAAAAGCGCTGTAACTTCATTCTTTATGTAATGAGTAATGAGTGAATTCAAGCCTTGTTTAGACTTTATTTAACCTTTTCCTCACTTTTTTGCATTGCCAATTTAATGCTTTAAATTCCTGTTGCCAAAATTCGTATCTACATATCAACTGGCCAACAGATCATACACATGTAATTAGATTTAAAGTATAAATTATATGTTTAAAGTTAATTGTTGCAGTCATACTGACATATTATTGAAAACTGAACAAAAGACGAGTATTTGTTTACACCAATAATGTTTCTATTTTTTCTGCTTAATGTGTATACTGGATTACTTTGTTCACAACTATCATGTGTTTTGTACACCTAAATCACTCTTATATTTATTTTGTAAATAAATCTCTTATTCTTTTTCAAAATTGAATAAGAGAAAACTGAACATAATTCTTAAATGTGAGTGCCTTTGTGTGCATGAACAAAATGCTTTTGTGTGCATAAACTTGATTAACGTCTACTTTAACAATGAACGTGATGTTGATTGAACCAGAATTGTACAGACCAGAGCAATCGATAACCGAGTGGCTCTGCAGCGGTGTGTATGCCATATATGACACTTTAAAGGAAACACAAAAGTTTCGAAGTCATCAAATGATTGGTTAAATTTTACAGCATGTCTAGGAGATGTGTTGGAAACGATGCTGAATAAAGCGAATTGTGATTGGTGACTGTACATGTCAGTCAAATAGCCTCTTGAGCGGTTCTCAGCCAATAAAAGCTGCGATAGAGCCCAGACCTGTAGTCAGTCTGAAGGTCAAGCAACGCGAGACTCCTCGTACCCTCTCTCGCTCACCATGGCAACGTCTGTGAAGCTCAATACTGGGGCAAATATGCCCATCGTCGGTCTGGGCACGTGGAAGGTATGGGGTGGTTTGCTTCTGTTGCATAAGAGCGGTCGTACTACGTTACGTAAGTGCACAAGCGTTGCGTGGGGAAGCTGTGCTTTTACAAAGAGTTTAACCTTTGAAAACTTTATGCAAACATGAAATATAGTTAAATGCATTTTAAGAACTGCCAGGATGATCCATTGGATTTGCGCAGTAATTACTGAAGAAATGCAAGTGGCGTAGTTTTAGGTAAAAGTCGTAAAGATAATAAATAAATTCTATTTTGTTTGTAATGTAAAAGTACTAATAAGTCGGTAAATATACTGCAATAAGCAATCCAAATGATTGCATTGCGGAACCGAAAGTGAGAGTGTAGTGAGTTTTATGGTTCCTGTAAGAGCGATAAATTATTTGCTTACAATGAGTAAGCAAATTCACAGATATCACGTTAAATAACACCTTTATTAAATAAAAATTAGATTGGATAATCAAAGAAACCAAAGGAGAAAACTTTTGTGTGCAGATGTTTGACTCGTTTGTGTGTGTGTGTAAAAAAATAATAATTGATGGTGTATTATGTACATTATATATCTATATACATTATATCTTAACTCTTATTTGTGAAAATAATCAAACAAATACAAATGCTAATTATTATTAGGTATTTTCTACAACTGTCATTTATCAAAGGGAATAAATCTCTCCTGTAGTCTTAAAATATACATATAATATTGATCTTATACTTGTCTCTATTAGTACATAGTAACTTTTGTTTATGAGAGTTTTTGTTCTGCTCCAGTCTCCTCCAGGTAAAGTGGCAGAGGCAGTTAAAGCAGCCATTGCTGCAGGGTACAGACACATCGATGGGGCCTATGTGTACCAAAATGAAACAGAGGTCGGTGAGGGAATTCAGGCCATGATTAAAGACGGCTTTGTTAAAAGAGACGAGCTGTTTGTGGTCAGCAAGGTTTGTGTGTCAGATTGCACCATTAAACAACAAAACTTTGTGTGACATTTGTTACCCCAAATGAAGATTATAAAAACTGCAGTGCTGGTAAAACCATGTGGTTTATATGCATATACATTGCATGTATGTTTGTTTTGACAGCTCTGGTGCACCTTTCATGACAAGTCTCTGGTAAAGGGAGCCTGCCAGAAGACTCTGAGTGACCTGAAGTTGGATTACCTGGATCTTTACCTGGTTCACTGGCCAGGCGGCTTTAAGGTGATTTATTTGTTTGGTGAGATATGCTAAGAGTCTGAGATCTTCTCGAATCCACGAGTGGTGATTTCATGGAAATTCATGTTTTGGATGATGTTTTCAGACAGGGCCAGAGCTGTTTCCATTGGACAGCGATGGGTTAGTTGTCGGTGACAGCACCAATTTCTTGGACACCTGGGAGGTAAAATTCCACCAGCAAGAAGGACCAGTGGATTTGATTTAGTCTGTTTGATTTTATTGTTAACATAATACCGCACGCAGTCTTTGTAATACCAGGATTCTGACGTGTCCAAAATTTGGGCGTTTTAACACTGAACAATTATCTGCCACTAAAGCAAGTATTTGTTGTTTAGGCCATGGAGGAGTTAGTGGATGCCGGGTTGGTTAAGGCCATTGGTATCTCCAACTTTAATCGTGAACAAATTGAAGCTCTTCTAAATAAACCAGGACTTAAGTATATACCTGCCAACAATCAGGTCAGTACCATTTGACTTATAACTGCATAGAAAACACTGCAGTATTAATGGTAAAATATGTTTGAAATTGGGGCTGCATAACTATGTAAGTATTTTAAATGTCTTTTTAGATTGAGTGCCATCCATACCTGACTCAGGAGAAACTGATACGCTACTGTCAGTCAAAAAACATTACAGTGACTGCATACAGTCCCTTGGGTTCACCAGACAGACCATGGTAGATGACCTTTCCTGGCTGTATGTGTTTGTATGTAAATGACTATGATGACTTTAAGCACCTGCCATGAATACATTTAGCTTTTTTTCAAACTTAGGGCTAAACCAGAAGATCCCTCCCTGCTCGATGACCCAAACATCAAAGCCATAGCAGCAACGCACAAAAAGACCACTGCCCAGGTATGGCGACTTAGCCATTATAGAAAATACAGAGCTTGTTATTGACATGTTTACATGACATTGATGTACAGATCCTGATTCGCTTCCACATTCAGAGGAATGTGATTGTCATTCCCAAGTCTGTTACACCTCAGCGGATTCAGGAGAACTTTCAAGTAAGTCTGTCAGATGCCTTCAAAAGTCATTTAACCAAAGCAATAATGATGTAGGGTGGAGATTGATTGTATAGATCAGGATTTGATTGGATTGTGAAAGTAGGCCATTATTTTATTGGTTAATATATTATTTCCCTGCCTACAAGTGGCTACAACTAAAAGTTGTTGCAATATTTTCCAAAGACGTTTCTTTTATGTGCATGGATATGTCATACACAGTATGAACAATGACAAAAAATATGGTCCATTTAGATGTTATGCTGTTGTAAAGGTCTATGAATTACAGTGCAACTTCTGAGAACTGAGAAAAAGATGTTGAATGTCAACAGGTCTTTGATTTTGAATTGAGTGATGAGGACATGAAGACCATCTTGGGCTTCAACAGGAACTATAGGGTTTGTTCAATGTTATGGTGAGTACGTTTCACTATATATATATATATATATATATATTTGTGCTTCACATATATATATATATATATATATATATATATAAAAGGAAATAGCAGCAATACCGAGGGATGGATATCTATATTTCTCACATAACATTATACCATTGTAATTTAATTTCTTTTGTGATTTCTTCCTCATGTCTCATGTAGGGGTGTGAAACACAAAGATTTCCCATTTCATGCTGAATATTGAAAAAGACAGCACACAACATGCTGTTTGTTCCAAATGAGTTGTTGTTTCTCTGTCCCTGGTATTGTTGTGGCCATTCATTTAACATCAGTATTTTCTGTACTTGTAAAATATGAAAAAAAAATGTAAAGCTTGCGGTTCATCCCTTATATGTGCTTTAAATTTTGGAAATTTGAAGCAAGACATTACAGTAACAGCTATACCTTTACTGAAAGCACCTGTATGCTCTTTCTCCGGTGTGTGTAGACATGATGGTTTTTATTTGTCTGTGATTGCATTGAAAATATGAATTTTTAAAAGGCTAGCCAGGAACTTTCATAAAACGTCAAGGAACAAACAAAACAATTCATCATCACCTTTGGGAAACATATGCACTTACAATATTTAATATTTACAATATTTATTTGAAAGAGGTTTTAAATGTTGTACTGGTGATTAATTGGTGATCAATTAATACTTTGAAAATAAATGCCTCAAACAGGTTTCTGTTAAGTCCAGTTATCACCACTGTTAACAAACCAGTGATCTTTACAAGTTTTGCCCCACGTTTGCCCCTTGTGTGGGTAAGATCATTTAGGGGCACAAAATGATGTTTTTCTACAATTTGTTGGCCACGATTATTAACACCCCTAGAAATATTGCAAATCTTAGCATATTTGAGCTCAGACATTTTTAAAAATAGAAATGTCGGAAAATAAAATAGAAATACATTTTGGTTGCTTAAACTGCGTGAAAATCTCATTTATTTAAATTACATCATTTCATTTAAATTTCTTCAATACGAATATCAATAACAATTGAAACTATTAACGTATTAAAACGAATTAAACGTATACAAATACAAATATTTTGTATTCTGTCTATGTACAAACGGTCTGAGATCTACATTAAGCACGTAACAGATATATATAGTACAACAGCCTTCTTACTATAAATAGGTTTTTATCCAGAAGTTAATGGCCAGGTGGGTAATCCACCCTTCTAAATTAAGTGAGAGAAGTTAATTAGGGCGACATCCAATCGGAAGTGAGCATCCCTATGCCCTACTTCGAAGAGCAGAGCCCTTGATGTGTGAATTTTGGAGGTAAGAGTGCAGTTGTGCCTCACAATGTGGCCATTTTAAAAACACAGGAAAAAGCAATTCAAAAACAGTTTTATCTTTATCTGGAATAGCTGTTCGTGTACCATTAAGGGCAGCAAAACGCTGTTAGGAATTCGCCTGACTTCGTTATGTAACAACATCAAACCGATTTGTTTGCTATTTAGCCGCTGAGTGACGGGCTTTTATTTCGAAACACTGTGTTTACCGTATGCCTACTTTCCTACTACATAGTATGTGAATCAGTACGCGAAATGATATGGGCGCATCCACTGCTTCTGCGCGTGGACTGACGATTCTGCGTCCCACGAGGGCCACGGGATCCGAGGAGCCGCCAATTTCAAAAAGGTAAAGATACAAAAATGTCGGTCAACTCTGATAAATTCCTCTTTAATTTTTCTTTTCTTTGAATTTTGGTTACATCTGTAAGTCTGCCGTCATGTGGAGAATTAGGCAACAAATTATATCAAGCAGTATGAACTGCTTGAACTGGTACATGTATCTCCTGAGTTGGTCATATATTTTGAGTTGAACTCGTCTCGGTCTTGCGTAGATTGCTACAAGTGGGTGGGTCCAATGTTAAACGTACGTCAAATGTAAAAAAGTTTAATTAAAGACATAAACCGCTTTGGATACTATATTAGTGCTATGGTCCATATAATGGTATAAACATAGATATTATAACGTCGTCACAGTACAGTTGATCTTTGTTTACAGGTATAGAGAGCTACTGTAATGGCTGTACCGCCCGCTAGATGCCACCAAAACAATGTTAAATTGTGCTCAGAAAACTGCTTACACGTGCTGTTTTCAACACCTTTCTATAACAACGGGAAAATATGTTTTTATATAATAAATTCTTTATGCTAAGTGTTTTAAATAAAATTTGTATTACGATTAAAAAAAATAAACATAAAACATGTTATGCATGTATTTTAGCTATTTATTTTATAATGTAATTTAGCTATTTATTTTATAATGTAAGTGTGAATTTGTTTTTTATTATTTATCTTCTATCTTTTGGTTTCTACAGTAAGGCACGACGTGTCAATATTGGACATGACAAAATGAAATTCTTGCCTTTCTTTGTTTTTCCTCACGGAGAAATGTAAAATCAATACAGTAGTATTAGAACTCAAGGCAGCAAAGGGCAGATGTTAGTGGGAGGTTGTTTGGAGTCCTTCACTCTATTCACTGTGTAAGTGATTCCAGCTGGTATGGGAGAGCCCACTGTCTGCCCGGCTGCTGTGCACTGACCTTCCACATCCAGCAGGAGTGACACAGTCATTTAGTGATTCAAACACGGATTTTAAAGATTTATTTTAAGAGTTAATTTCCGAAATGAAAGCGTATCAACTATGGATGTACAGGTTATACGTAAAGGTATAAATAATTGGGGATAACATGATAAATCTATAAAAACAGACACACTAAGGTGAATTGTTTAGCATGTATTTTTTCTCCCAGCTTGATGGCTGGAGGCTCTGGGTTTACAGACAGTTTTATGAGGCAGAACGTTCTGTATAAACCCGCTTTATTGTATTTATAAAGATCGGAGAGAGTTTTATTCTCAGCTCAGCTTTGACAGATCTGCCTTCACCATTATCCTGCCTTTGAAAATCAGTGTGATTTAATTCCAGCTGTGCATTAAAATGTCATACTAATCAAAGAGCATAGAAGTTTAATTGAATCTATAAGTGCATAATGAGTTTAATTAAAAACAGTGGAGTGAAATAGCAAAAAACATAATAAGTGACGAATCGGCCAATATACATATTTGTTTGGTTTAATTTGAAACTCCGTAACTTTGGTTGAAGTCTTCTCCTTGTTAGCTTTTCAAAACCATAGTAAACACCAGGGCAATGTCTTTCCTTTCTCCATCTGTGTTATCTAATTTCCCCTCTCATCTCAAACAATCAATTACCTGACTGAAGTGAAGCCCTTAATGCCTTTAGCTGGAAATTGCCTTTGCGCCCATGCAAGCCAAATAAACCAGATTAGCCAGTGGTGATTGGATTCCAAAGGGCTGATCTCCTGACTGGGACAAATTTCCTCATCTGCCAAACTCTTGCAGCAGTGAGGAGATAAGTCTATGTGAGCTGCTCATGAGCTGTGTCCCTGTTTGTCTTTCCTTGATTCAATTATTTTCTCATGTGTTTTTTTGTCCCTTTCTGTTTTTAATTAAAGGATTTATTATTGAAGTTGACAGTGACGCTAGTGAAAATGTGTATTTTGTGCAATGTTTAAAATTTTACAGCTTTTTGTTCTTACAAATTATTTTATCAACAGCAGCTGATGTGAAAAGATACAAAAAAAGGTAACATTGATAAGTATTTGCTATGCTCTGTGCACTTATATGGATTCCAAAGGTCCAAAGCATGATGTATTTCATATTTATTTGACTTGATAATATTTGAAATGTTGATCTATGACATACAAATATCAAGTGAAACATTTATTTTTGGTGATCTGGCAACCATTGTGTTCATGTTAAAGAGGGCTTCAGGAAACACTGCATCAATATGTGGCAGTCGGTACCTAAACATCTGATTAATCACAACTAGTCACTTCTTGGGGGAACAGTGGGCACCTCGGACACAAATTGTTGCCCTATTTTCATATGTTTGGAGAGCACTCCAGCATTATTCAAACAGGTGTTGGATGTTACTGTAAATATTCTCGGTACTAAAAAAAATTCGTAAATCTGTAATGGATAAGAGACGTGCTGTTAAGGGAAGATTCTGAAAGGTATTTTAATGACACTCAAACTGGGGCAGATAGTGGGCCTCATTTTTTGGAAGTCATTAATTTCTGATTAGAATAAATATACATACAATTAAAGGTGGTCCCGTGAGGGCCATTGTCTACATGGGGTGAATGTGACTTTAGTGTTTGGTGGGTTTTGTGATATTTAATAACTCTACTGAGACCATGATAAAGTTTTAATGCATACATAAAGAGCCCTGCCTCTGCTTAATGAGCTAATCCGTTTTATGCTCACTTCGCACCACCCAAAGAACAGCTCTCTGCCTCCCCTCAGACACAAGGCGGCGGCAGGGATATAAATAGACCCTTAATAGATTAATGCACTTGTTATGATTTGTTGCCGTGTCAAAGTCAGATCCAGGACCAGAACTAGTGACAAATGGTGTTTCTTTTAAAGGTGTAAAGTGATTATATTATTGTAATTTATATTATATAGTTATATTATTGTCTCTCTTTTTCTCTGTGTGTCTTGCTGTCTTTTCCCTTTCTTTTCCTTCATTTATGAGTTGTCTGACCTGTAGCTTAACAGAAAATTGAAAAATATTCAGTATTGAATATGCTTGGATTCTGAATTGTGCAACCAGTGGACATTTGCCTTCCCATAAGGCATCAGATTCAGAAACGTCAAATATTGAGAAACTGTTTGCCTTTAGTTTCTTTTCATTTGCTGTAATTACTAATAAAGGTGTCCCTTGTAATTAAATTGTGATTGAAAAATGCGGGGATTGTTTTTAGCTTATCATAGGTCAAACAACATACAAGTCAAAGGAAAAATTCCTACATGGCATGGATGTACAGTACTAAAGAGTTCCTTATCAGAGCACAAACTCTCACAGTAGTGAGAAACTCCGGTTTCTCACCTGTGCCACATGTGTTTCTCTGCTTGTTCTCCTGCCACCTCTCAAGCTTTAATGACGTGACTTTCTCTTTCAAACACTCGACAGGGCTGGACTTCCAAGAGTTCCACAGCTTTTTGCTGTGTCACTTTAGTGGTCCAGGGTTCTATGTTCAGACAGGAAATTCAGAAATAGCTGGTTGTGCAAACTCTCATTTGAGCTCTGTTGCACCCTTAGAGACAAGCTCCCTGCCCTGAAACCAATTAGAGCAGGAGGACTCCCGTCAACAGTCCAGCAGAGGCACCTTCAGTGTGGTGAGAGAGAGGTGCTACTGTCATCTCTCCAAAGCAGTAATCAGCGGCATCTCTGTTTAAAGGTGAGATGGAAGGCATCATCTATGTCAGACCATTGTGTCTGTGTGAAGGGATTTTAAAGGGTCCACGCTACAAGGAACCAAATCTTCTCTTTAGACATAAGAGTTCATTGAACTGTAAAATCAAACTGTCACTTTCAAATCTCAACATTTCCTCTCCATTCCCATCTGAGGATTTCAAAAACATGAACAAGTGCCTGTCCACATTAACACTTCAACAGCACCTGTTCAGTGTTCAGAAACTTGGCCCGCCTGGTCACAACGAGGTAATAAGTAAAACGTGAAGTAAAAAGTGTGAAAGTCAGCCAAACCGTGCGTTGTTCCTGCTGGCTGTGTCTCACATCTGCTGCTCTATATATCATTCTGAGGGATCCTAACTTTTGGAAAAAGTGGCTGATGTTCCAGATAGTTTCACATAGGCACATTTTGTTGCTGATTTGATTTAACCCAGGTGTTTAAATAGGATAGGGCAAAGCAAATTACAATACAGCAAAAAAAAAAAAAAAAAAATTCTGAGATTTTTGTGCACAAAGCTTTTTTAATTATTTATTAACCTTGAAAAACATTTCATAAAGTTAATCATGTTAAGGGAATAAACAACATTTGAAAAGACTTATGTTTGAAAATACCTATAGAAGCGGTTTAAATGTCGCTTAAGGGGCACAAAAAGAATGAGAGATCCGATAGACATCCAAAAACACTGCAAAAGATAAATCTTTATTTCTCCCAGATTGTAACAGTAAAAAGTTAACAAGTGCAATTACAACTCAGCTG
>JAZGTJ010000169.1:148938-164372 GCA_036877575.1 Botia almorhae
TAACCCCATAATAAAAACAAAAAGTTGAACAGGTGGACGGCCATATTACATCTTCAACTGAAGTACCAACCACTATCACAGAACAAGGTGCTAGGCATGTACTACAGATTTACCGTAAGGCAATTTATACCATCATAACTTAATACTCCAAAACATTATGTATCTCTCGTCCCTCCACAAGGGGAAAACTATTATATTCACCTTAAATAGTTAAAACAAGATCACAACAATTTCTCTATACACAACACAACTCAGCACAATGCTGTGTGTTATTGCAGGCGAATACTCACAGCCTAACAGTGGCTACTGTTATCTATGTCTAATCTGTTTTGACTCAGTGCACACATTCAACAGATAGAAATAATGTTGCTGTATTTCTACAATGAAGTGACCCTCAGGTATTTGACTTGTGTGTTTAGAGATCTACACTTCATAAAGCAATGCCACTTAGTAAAGTTTCGTTTTGTTTGATCATGGTTCATAGGTCAATAAACAACTTTTTTTCTAATAGTTTTACATTACTATCTATTGCTTTTTGTAGAAATTATTATTCGTAAAGTGTTTTCAGTAGTAGCATATTTCAAGGTGTCCCAAAATGCTGTTGCAACTTCCTGGAAACAGGATGAGAAACTTCAAAATTGTGTTTAAATCTGGGACCAGTTATCTTTGTTGTCATGACAACGTTGTATGTATGGCATACTGTAATACCACTGTATGTACTATATTGTTTTGTTATTGGGTCAAATTTGAATCATGGAAGCTGGTAATTCCCTTCGCTGATGACCTTTTTTCCATGTTCAAACCGGAATGTGATTAACCATGGTGACCACAATAACCAATTATTTTCCACTACTTCAAACAAAACCAACCAATGGCTTCACAGCAGTGCAAACATGATGTGTTCTAGAGAGTTACATGAAGTTGAAAGTCTCTTCTAGCTTTTGACAAAGTCCCATTCCCTGCTTCTAAATCTTAACTTCAAAAATCACAAGGCAAGTTAGTGGGCATAAAAGACAACAGTCTTATCAGAGACTGTTTAAAAAAAGATGCAGCTGGTAGTAGATGGCAAACAGTCATCTGATTGGTCAGAGAGACTCCTTCCAGCTGTTAATGGTGAATGCTCAGTCTTGGCTTTAGCATGTGAAGAAAATGTCAGTCAGCACATCTTGCAGGAGGTAGACATCTAGGTCCGAGTCATGAAATCTCCATTCCCACTGGCTCACACATACTCTGGATCTAAACTGAATATCTAGAGAAACATAGGGAGAGAAGATTAAGATTAAAATTTGAAAATCCTTTTTATTAAATGCCTGCAAATCTGTCTTGGAAATCTAATCGGCATGTTCTCGTTATAAAATTCCATAACTGTTGACACCCGTATCCTTCAGGGAGGCTCAGACATCAGAAATTCTAATAAAAGTTTTAAATGTTAATTATATACAGAATATATTCTAGTATTTCAGAATTCAGAAACATGCTCTCTGTCAGTATGATAATCCGTAAAGGAAAAAAGCTGGATTTCCCAGTGGAACAGATGTGTTGATTAAGCCCTTGTGGATGTTATACCATAATCAGACAACAGCTCTGTAGCCACGGGCAAGCCAGAGCATGATCGAGCCCTGCGTTCACAAACAATCTCACATCACATCTCAACCTGTTCATACAGACTTGATTGCTAATAAGGTCCGATACAGAATCCAGACTGGCACAAAACTGAACTCCCAAATTTATACTGGATTTCATTAACGCCATTTGCTTCATCATAAATACAGGATGTTGTGACACTTAGTTGCAGAACAGGGTAGAAAACATACTTGGTTGGGGGAGGCAGCTAGGCAATCTTAGCTTGAAGTATTGCTAAGTAAATGTTGGTAGACCAGAATGGTCACTTGACTGTTGTTGCGCTCAGCTTGGGTTGTAACTTTGACAAAGCACATAAACATTTAGATTCCTCTGCCACTTGAGTGGAGGCTTGTTTGTCTCATAAATGGCAACATCAGATAAAGATGGAACATTTAATCAACTTGTTCCTTTAAACTATTCCTGTTTGTAATCATGAATCCCTGGCTGGTGATTTGGCCGGCTGATCCTTACCCTCCTCTGGATGGGGTCAGATTTTCAGGAATTTAGCCTTGGCAAAAGTTTAGGTATGTCCAAAGCTTTGGCCTACTTAAGGGGCTGTCTACACAGGGCTCCATGCTCATTTATAATGCATTACAGAACACTTTTAAGCAATGTAGGCCAGGGGTGCAGACAGGTCTGTTGGTCTTGGAGAACACGCCTCTGAGGAACACACCACTGTTCATGCAGAGCTGAAATATCTCGGAGTTGAAATAGCACACAGGTCTTTCCCGAAATCCACAGGCATCCTGGAAAATTCTTAAAATAGAACACTCTAGATTCAATAGTAACCTAAAAATGAATGAATTATTAAGCACTTCCACTAAAGAAAAACAAATAGGAGAGTATTACTTATATAGGAGAGTAGACAGAACGAAGCAGCTGATTGTGTTTGGATATGTGAGAGAAATGAGTTCCTGTCCTCCGTCTCAATCCGGGCCAAAACCCCTGGGCTGGGACAATGGTGAGTCACTTCCCACTGAGATATTTACAGAGGATAAGAGGAACCCTCTGCGTGCAATAGAACTAACAGCTGTTCTCTCCGGGTTTGCCTTCTCTCCACGCCACAACCCCTAAGAGACTTTGGAACCCACTAAGATTGCTTTGGAAATGAAGCAGAGACATTCTGATGGCAAACAGTCCAAGATGCTGGGATCATTTGGTGACATTCAGATGGTGAAAGATCGATGTGACTGGAGTCATTTCAAAGCACAACAGCTAAAGGAACTTTCAGGAGGTGAAATTCTCAGTAGGAAAGGCAAATTGAATGGCTTTTAATTTAAAACAATGCTCACTGCTAGACTCCATTAGGCGATGAAAATTGAGTGTCGGCTTAGCACAGTGTGTCGAATTCTGGGGCTTTCGCACATTCTAATTGGCTCAAAGGCTTGCGTTCAAAGTAGAAATCCAGAATTCAGATTGCTGCCTCATTGTTCTTAATGTCTTGTTAAAGACATAATCCAGCAATTTAGATTTTGTCTGTTTTTTTTAAAGGCCTTAGACCACACAAAATAATTTCTATCTTTTGTTTTTATTTTATTTTTAAACCTTGGATCGGGTAAAACCAAAATTAATGTCATCTGGAACCACAACGGGAAAACTCCAAAAACAGTCAAGCTATTCACGAAAGCTACAGGAACTCACTGTCGTCACTCACCATTTGTTGAAAAATTGCGTAATTATTACCACATGGATGCTGTCTTTTGTCTCTTATGTAATTTTTCAAAGACTTGCATGAGATTCATAATGCGGCAGTGAGAATTTATGGATGAATGGCCTAGCTGGATTCCTGCCAACAATGGAGAACCTGCAGGTAGCCACACTCCCAACGGTACGAAAGTGGGTGGTTGCAACAGGGTAAGGGCTAAATTTTAAATGATGGTAAAACATCCTTTTGCTTACCCATGCTGTTTATGATGGAGTGTGAGCTGCAGGAGATTCGGTTACTGTTGACCCTTCTAAAATAATGCGACCCTTTTCTTTTTCTAGCACCAAATTCTGTGACAAACTGTGAGAGAGAAATGTAACATCTAAGCCTGAGAAATAATGCAGGTGGTCAAAGCCGAGTTAGATGTTCTAGCCATCGCTAATGCTGCAGCTACACCATGATGGCAAACCCATCTTTCTCCATGTTTTGAAGGAGGGTGGGTAATATTTAGAAGAGATATCATTGGGGTAATTGGAAAAGCTGGCAGACATCTAAAAACATTTAGTCTTCATTTAGTCTTGGTTGGAAACATAATAGCAGGTTTTATTTGTGGCAATTAATTGATTCTGGCATAGTATAAAAATTAACCGTTGAGCATTTTTAAGTTAAGGTTGTGGCGATTTGGTATCGTCTCAGATCAGGAACAACTGGACAGTGGTAGTTAAAAGGATTGATTTTCTGCTTCAAAACCAGAAGGATGTTGGTTTAAGTTCAGCTTCAGGAAAATGCTTCAGGAAAAGTCCACCATACCTCTTTAATGCATGCATTGGGGTTTGGAGATAATGCTTCAGTCTTTTTGAAACAGATTTTTAAACCATAAATCATAAACCATCAACTAGCAAGACAAATCTTGACACAGTAGACAGTCTTAAGGAGGGCAGAGGAAGGCTTTAACTTTTAAATTATCTCCTGTCAACAGCATGCAGGTGCAAGACTTTAATTAGCAACACCTGCAGAACACACACACACACACACACACACAAATTAACCAGATGGAAGATGGCAGAAACAAATCACGTCACTCAAATAATAAATGATATTGTGTATTTTTATGTAATGTCTATGAGAGCGACCATCTACCATTTATGGCTGAAGGTGTGCTATTTAAACATAGTCAGATTACAAAAAAGCTTCAATGTAATGATTGTGTGCGCAGACATCAGAGAACTGATTTGCGATCGTTTTTATGTGAACCTAATCTCAAGTATGTCAATACTCAATTAACCTTATCCGGAAGGATTCTTGC
Organism: Botia almorhae; assembly: GCA_036877575.1. Taxonomy (NCBI): domain Eukaryota; kingdom Metazoa; phylum Chordata; class Actinopteri; order Cypriniformes; family Botiidae; genus Botia; species Botia almorhae. The sequence goes on from JAZGTJ010000169.1 coordinate 153,513, forward strand.
AAAGTCTGCAGTTGAAAAACCAGACGAATGTGGTGTAGGCATGCATTCATCTCTCTTATCTCCAAGCTCTATTCTCTGGCATATTCAAAAGTGTGAGACACATCATCACATTACACGCTAGATTCCACTCATTTGCCTGCAGGCATTCTGCTCTCAGACTTGGGGAAACATGATGGGACAGGTGTGGAAGGGGAGGGACAAGAATGAGTGAGAAGAAAGCTTATTGGTTCTGTCAGTCTTTCAAATCAACTTATCATACAGTTTGTCTCAGTTTCAGACGGCATGCCTATTAACTGCCTACAGGCCATCCGCTAATCAGCTGATGTTTGCACATGTTTCTCTACGTGTTGTATGTGCTGATCTGATTGGTTGACGGACTGAGATAACACAACTTCCACAAGTAGGGGCACAAAAGTTTGTTTAGAGTCTCTACATATTTTCTGCAATTTTACGGTGTACAGTGTTCAGCGCCATTCATTTTTCATATTGTAGTATTTGATTATAAGAGGCATATAGAAGCTAAATAAACTGTATTTGGTCGTTTACATATTTACGTATCCGTCAGATGCCACTTCCTGTTGGCAGTTTAAGATGCATAAGCACGTACTGCATGAGACTGTCACATCACCAGCACCAAAAATAACACCAACCTAAAACTAAAGCATGTCCAGAGATCAGGTTTGTTCTGTTGTGTACAGAAGTGCAAAGATTTTGTTTGGCATGGGTTTGAATTGGATGCCAAGGGTCACTGTGTGAAGGTCATGCCAGGCAACAGCAACATGCAACAGATGGCAGAACAAATGCTACCTCATGCTAAGACAGATTAGCTATGACAGGCTCATGTGGCCAACACCTGTTGTGGGTTGAGGTTGACCCTTTACTCTCATCTGAAACTATTTCTGAGGTGTCTGAGTTAAACCAGTGGGGACTGTTTTTTAAATAGTATTAAAGATCTAGTTTTCCTCTTTCAATAACAACAACATCTCAGCTGTTAGTATTTGTGTTGTGAGAGTATCCTGGTGTACAGCAGATGATGTCTGTTTAAAAATCACAAAATGTAGACTATAAATGTCTTACAGATGTTAAGAAGCTATTTAGACATCTGCTACACAGAGTTTTACACAGTATACAGATCACATGCAAACAAACAAAACAACAGATAGTTTGTCGCAGTTTGCAGGATGGGTAATGCGTAATAGACATCAAAACTCATTAAATGTACAAAGTTTATTTTTTGTAGACTCTTCAGTTACTTCTTATCACACTTATTTGATTGATTGATGCATGTGCCTTAATTGATCCTAAACCATTTTTGATCTATTCTGCTACTGGAATGGAATCCACTCTTGATTATAAAGGCCAGTTGTGTCAAAATTAGACTTTACAAATGGTATATAGCCAGGTGGACTGAACATATGGTTAAGGTTTATATGTAATTGGAATCAAACCCATGAGTATGGCATTGCAACACATGGGGCTTCTGGGTATTTAGCCAAATAGGAACTCTCTGTAACTGGTAATCTAACCTACTCACCAGGCTGTGGAGGTTTGGAAGGTGAGGAGAGTGGGGCTTTGTGCCTCTTCTCTCAAGCTGTGCCTTGGATGGTGGTGACGACCGAGACTTGAACCTATGTTCTGTTCTCCCTCCTGAGCTGCGGTGTGCCACTGACTCCTGGCCTGTTTGAGCCACCGACCACCAAGCCCCCATTTCTCCAGGTAGACCCGGCACAGCTCATAGTTCATAGCTGAGTAGTACAGGAAGTCCAAAGCCAGGAGGACCATGACGAAAAAGCCATAAACCCACACGCCAACGAGGGCAGTGTAATTACTAAAACAAAAGAAAATAAGTTATTAACACAAACACAGGATTCTATTTTTTTTCTAACATAATCAATCATTCTGTCCCATGAACCTCAAAACTTCATTTACATTAAGTATATTTAGTCAGGCAATATCAAAATCAGCCTTCATTTTAAGGGTCCCTTATGTGTTTTCCTTTGGCCTACTATGAGGACAACAAGGTTGTACAGTTAAGTTTCTATAAGTAATTCTGCTTCTATTTTTTGGATCATGGTCAAAGTTTGGGACACCACCAGAAAAAAATGTCTACTGCATTTTTGTCCCAGTATTCCGTATTCATTGGTCAGTTGCTAACACTGCCTATACTTATTCACTACCCAGCTAACAGGGGATATTCTTAGAATGTTTTCTCAAAGTTATCAATAATTCTTCTTGCAGTAATGTTTATAGAACTTTTTTAACATTATATATCGTATATCAAAAACGTTGTTCTTAAGTTAATACAGCATTTAAAAATGGACGTTTTGAACGTTTCTAGAAAATAAAAAAAACGTTTAAATTTTTTGTTAATTAATTGGAAATGTTAGGGAAATGTTAAATTGTTGAAAAATCGCATTTTGAATGAGACCCAGAAATATCATTACTAGGGACAATGGGCCTGATTTCCTTCCACTTAACTGAAAAGAGAGGTCAGCACCCATGCAGTGCTAGTAAAGTGCTGTAATTGCTTTCCACTGGCCTCTGATAGAGCGTTGGAAGGATTTTGTGCGGGTCGGGCTGGCAGCGCATAACTGCAGCGCTGTACAGCTCGGCCCAGTGAACAGCCAGCGGTCTGGAGTGCTGCAGTCACACAGAAGGCTCAATTTAAGCTTGAGGGGTGAAATAAAATTTTCATGCTTGACCAGAGCCAGGTCATGGTGCCAGGCTGCCCTTTATGTCACTGTCCCGTTGTGAGGATTAATTGATTTGATTTGGATTTGTGCTATGATGTTTTTTACATGGATATCTGGGTCTAGATGACACGGTTGATTAAAACAACAGGACTGAAGTTACACTCGCTTGATGCCAACAGAGAATCTCGACTGTGCTGTAGGCCAGCAACAGGGTAAGATATTGCGTTCTGTGGACCAGTATACATACAAAGACGCTAAGAAATGGAATGTCATTTTCATTTTAGGCTGCTGGTTATTAAGGCACAGAAAGGAATTTAATGACACTGAATGATCAGAATCTTGTCAGAAGATGGTTTAGACCGCAGTATTCTTGTCATATGTTGTCAGGTCTATCTATTCTCTAATTAGCAGTCAGAGAATGTTCATATTTTGTAAAGGAGATGAGGAAGGTTGCCTGTACTTTGTATGTCCAAGGTCAGTAAAGCCATTGTATGGGTGTATAAGAAGCATTAATGTAGAAATAGCCCAATATTTCAGCAACTGTGTCTAACTCTGTGTGACATTTTATTCCTGTCTACCTGTTACCTCCAACAACCCATATGTAGAACTTTACATTTAGATTTAGATGTTGGCGTGCCATGAGAAAATCTTGTGGAAGGAAAAAAAATGTTGTGCGAAACAACGCAATCACATCCAACTAAAAATATTTGATTATTTTAATAAAAAAGTATGGGAAGCGGGACTTTTGGCCAATGAGACATCGCTGTAAGCGGGGCTAATCCAGCATGATAACATAGAAAAGGAATCTACAGGTTAGACAAAATGTCCTGCTGCTTGATGCAGTTAGTTAGGACAAAAACATATAAAAAATGACAAAAATGTACATCATTTTTAGGAAAATACATTTCTTGTATCAAACAACATATTACTCATTCTTGTATCCAGCCACTTACTTGTGGGCAAATCCGTCTGAATTAGTGGTGAGGTTGAGCTGCATCACACTCTGGAACTCTGTTTCGTTGCAGCAGTACTTGAAGGTTGTATGGTTATGGTGACAGCAGAACATGTAGGTCTTGTTGTCTGAAAGTCGAGGGCAGTGGAAACCAAAATGATAGCGCCCCTTGTGGTCGGAGTAAGGCTCACACACTCTGAAATGTGCAGAGAGAGCTGTGAAGAGAAACATAATTAGGGTGGAGATAAGGCTTGTCTTTCACTGGTTGATAGAGCTGAGTGATTTTTAAGCATAATTTGTGATCCAAATCATGGGAGGATAAATTACTTGTAATGCATGCTCAATAGAGATTCTTGAGGTGGAACAATGAAGGTTTAGAAGTGGAATAAGGGTGCAAGTGGAAGAGAGCAGATTTATGGATCAGATCTTGCATATCTGCAATAATCGAGCCATGGCAGCTAAACACTGCCAAAGTCATTAAATATGTCCTTTTTGACTCTTGGATGTCAGTGATATGGCACATTGCCACTCCAGGGTTATTAACACTGTAGAAGTGAAAGGTTTTAACATCATAAATGACACAACAAACATGTTTCTCTCACACGGAAACAGACAGCTCCTCATTTCGTGAACTAATTCACTATTGAACAGACCTGCCACGAGTAATTGCTAAGATAATGAAGTTCGTAGAATCTCCGAAACATTCTAATGACTAAGCAAATGATGGAGTGTCTCAGAAAAATTCCTTGCCCCTCCTTTCTCTGAAAAATCCCAAACAATTCCCTCTCGCTCATCAGCAATGCCCAAAAACCGACTCAAAAAGCACAGCTGCTCATCTTTAATGCTTCACATTCAGGTTTATAGAGGAAGAAAGCACCATGCCATCATTTGCATATAGATGACTGCAGTCTGAGAATGCCAGATTGGTAAGTGGAATAGACAGGAATGCTGGAGTCCTCTATCAGGTCCTCTCTTGGATTTGATGAACCTTGCTGTCCACTTTTACAGTATATTAATATTTGTGATGGAGTTGTTGTTTGCTTGGCGGCCATCTTGGCAAAGCACCCTGGGCCTTTTTTTATGCAGGCATCAGGCAAAGCTACCATGTATGGGGACCAAAAGCATAATTCTCTATGCCTTGCCTTAATCAAAAAGTTAAGTCTGCCTTACAACTTAAAGGCAGAGCTTCTATTCCCACTGCAGCCATAATACAGCTACACCCAATAACTTTCGCCTCCCTATCGCCATCTCTGTTTAAAACATAACATTGCAGGTTACTTTACATACTGTACATTACGTATGTTGAAGTCAAATTAAATCAATTTCCCAGGAAATCATATCCAAAATCTCAAATTATAAATCATTAGTACAAACTTACTATTGCAAATTGGGCTAAGGTGCATTGTTCATTTTTAATCCAAATAATTTTTTGATTGTAGCTTTAAAACTTATGATTTCTTTAAATGGTTCATCTTCTGTTTATACTCTCTATTTAAACTGTTGAGTACTGTTGTGGAAAAAACATTGTTGAGATTCACTGTTTAAGCTTCTCCTCATAAAATTGCTTGAGGAGCAATGGCCGGGTTCTCAATATTTCCCATTGACTGCTTGTGCCACACATCTGAGTCAAACTCTCATAATGATTAAGCAAAGGAGGAGACCTGGAAAAGACTCGCTAAAACTGGAACAGAAATGAGATCCTTTAACGTTAATTGCAGTGAATCAAAGTTGAATAATAGAGGCAAAAATATTATGACACAGGAAACAATTTAATGTTTGTCGAGTATGACCTCTTGCTAATGACCAAAACACCCAATTTCGTGAGCCTGCAGGCATACAAAAAAGCCAGTAATGACTGGAATAAATCAGCACTGACAGCAGCGTGGGCCAAAGAGCCCTCCAGGACCACCTCTGACCCCATAAACAGCTGAGTATTGAGAGGGAAGTTATTTGGCTGTGCTCAGCCTATGTATCCATCAACCAAATAAGCAATAAGGCAGTTCTCATATTTGGAAGGGAAAAAAAAACAGAAAATTAAAGCTGGGGTGTGAAATGAAAACCACCTGTTGGATTTTTTTTTTCAATTTTCTTTTCCACTATGGTAGCAAGAGTATTTGACTTTTCATTTTGGTACACCCCATTAGGGATTAGGGATGTGTGTGTGTGAACTCTGTCCAGGTAAACAGTCACCTTTCTGATTGCTTTGAAACCCTGACATGAGCCCTAAGTATTGTGTACACCCTGCGAGCAATAAATATATTTTGTGTAAATTTTATATTTTTTTTGTTTGTGGCTAGTTGTTCTAAACAGCTGCAACAAATGGTAGAATATTTTGTCAGTTGGAAAGTAGACTCATCACAGATAAGTGTTTAGGTAAAATTGATGTTTTAATATTTCTTTCTAGTGATCATAGATCATGACGCTATAGAAAGGACATTTCAAACAAGAAAATAATCCTTTCAATAACAATTTCTATGTAGATTGTGCTTTATTTACAAAACTCTATTTGCTGGGTGTAAATTAGAATCAGCGCTAATTTTACAGCCATGTTTGTTTCATTACCTGATTTGCTAAACTCCTTTAGGGAGCGCTTGAAATTAATAGCGCTTTTACCGGACGCACTCATTCACTTTTCACTCTTAGCAAACTCCCCTAGTGTGTATTTCACAGCGCCGGTCTAAAGCAAACAGACACCTTGAAGTGATTTAGATGGGAAGCCCACGTCCCCTTCACCTATCACTGTGTTTGGCAGGTTCCTCACATTACTGCTTAGACGAATATAAAAACTGCTAAGGAGAAACATGCCTGAACAGTGAACCATAATATCTTATTCTGAAGACAGAATCCAGAAAGTATTAGTCTTTTCATGTTTATCAAGCCCAATGAATGCTGCAAGGATACTGCACTTACCATAAATGGAAAGGGTTATGTCTATTAACCTCAGGCTAAGGCAGATTTTGGACTGGGTTTAGTGCTTCACAAAGCCAAACACGAGGCACAGACTTGCTGTGCGGACTTAAAAAGGTGAAAGTTCACCTTCTTGTGGGAGTTTTGGCAGATGAAGAGAATCAGCATGTGTTTCCTGGCAAAACTCCTAGAGAGAGCGGATCTACCTGGTGGTGTTTTATAATGATGGTGGAGTGTAGCTCACGCTCATTATAACTAGTTACATGACTGCAAAAAACATTCCATGAAAGAAATATTAAATATTCGCAGATGTTTGAAAAAAGAGCCTTGTCCTGACATGACTTTTGGTGATTGTGTATGTTAATGTCAAAATTAGCATGTCTGCGTTAGCTGTGGAATGACAGCAAAATGTTTTTTATGAATGATATTGTAAATGTCTTTCATGACATTTAGCAATAAAGCTTGTAAAAAGAACATATTCTCTATTTCGCCCAAGCTAACTTTGAGGACAAGTTGAAGTTTCTGAGAAAAATTCTCAAAAACCAAACGTTAAATGTTCTCAGAAGTGTGAGGTTATTTTGTTCTGCAAAACCCTGAGTCCTTTTCACCAACCACCCACAATCTATTTTAACCAACCATTAAATATGCGAAATAGTGCTGTGACATATTTAAATTATTTAATTGAAATAGTTTCTATGCAAATCAGATTTATTATTGAATGCGCAACTAAGTACACACTGCCTAGTGTAATTACAATGTGCATTTGGAAAGCAGGTGGTAAGCAGATTTTTCTTTCTTTTTTTTAAAAAAAGCAACAGTTTTTCAAAAAGTTGATCTAATGATAAGAGACCTATAATCAGACACACATCCAGATGTGCAGTATAGAGCCAATTCACATGTATCTGGAACACAATGGTGGAGCAATGCTGTATAGAACCAGTATAGTGTGCTAGATGGGGTGGCCTGCCGCATCTGCTGTATCTGCTGCAAAATTACGAATTAGGACATAAAAAAATTGCGTTTAGTTCGTGTTTATGCCATTTTTTTTGGCGCCGTAACCTGATTTGCATAATTCAAATTTCATATTAGTGAAATATTAATTAATTTCATGTTAGTGAATAAGTCACTAAAACAAACCCAACAGCATGTGCAAATAAACAGTGCTGTTAGAGAGCACAATTCATTCTCAGTAAATTCTCTCTTGAGTAAAGGCTTTTACTTGCTCTCCTAATATTGGGTCAAATGAACAAACCGAACAAAAATGAAAAGTTATTTGCTAAGAGACCCTCTAAATATTTCCCTAAGTATCTCTGTCCTATTCGTTTATTCTCTTCTTCTCATCCCCTGTTACAACAGCATATTTTTAGAGCTCTATCCAAAACACACATCTGTCATCACCTTGGCCTCTAATGCTATGGCAGAATAAGGCTGGAGGGTTTTGTGCAGCCTGTTTGCCTGATGTGAATTGTGCTTGTAGGTATTGAATGCATCTGAGGACCATTTTCTAAAAGATTTGATTAAATGCTCATAGTCCCTGCTGAACAGATGTAGTTGCAGTTCATTTAGTAAAAAAGAGAACCAAAAATAAATTTGCTATTATACCCACAAGTGATAAACACAGAATGATTTTCTTCTATATTTGGTAGTCAATTACAGTTTTTTATTTATTTTACAATACACACTGTTCCAAAGCATCTTTAAAAAACAGAAAAGAAGTAGAAGAAAAAAAGAGAATTAAAAATAGCGCCTTAAACCACCCACTGAGCAACAATGACAGAGAAAAAACCCATACAGTCTTTAAAAATGTAAGGAAGAAACCTTGTCACCAAAACTCAGTTGGGAAGTTGTTTTACTTTAGTGTTTGCCAATTTCAATTTCTTTCTCTCTAGGTAGAGATGTTTAAAATTCAGTTCAATGTACGTTGGGGTGAATAACAAAATGCATATGACATTCACTGTTGCGTTGTCTTCCATGATGGTAAGGCCGCAGTTGCTTTTTGGAACTCATCCACACATAGTGATTTGATGCTTGTCTTACAAATCACTCCACATTTTGTCCGTCTAAAAGAGCAACTACGCAATTGCTTAATCTGGAGTGACTATGCTCGCAGTGCTTGGTGCAAGTCACGAATAACTGTGAGAAAGTCAAAGCTGAAATGGCTTTTGCCAAGAAAGTTCCTTAAAACTCTGAGAGCACACATCTGACAGGCTAGGTGCGACTGTGTTTTCCTTCCCTGTATGTAAAACTCAAAGCTTCATGGGAAGCACAACCCTTTGCAAGACTCAATGCTGCAGTCACTGCAGTCTGTTTGGAATTGTCGGCTGTACTTAATGACAAGTATGACTTAAATTGTTCTGGAATTACAGCAGCAGGAGAGAAACTAATTCTGTTTCGGAACAGTCAACTGAAGTAAATAAACTCACCATAATCTAATCATAGTGACAGGTAACATTAAAAAAGATCACATTATTGCAGTCTTTAAGGGTCTAAAACTGCATTTCTAGACACTTAAGATGCTTTTATCCTTTCAGATTGATTTCAATAAACTGGAGTCAATTCACTTTCATAACTGTGCAAGAACAGATATGTATTTAGTGCTCCAATCAGGACTGACAAACGTGTTTTTTTTCTGTGACAATGTATTATTTTCAGTTTGTAGACCAAACAATCCCAAAACAGACTACAGCATTTCTTAAAATCACTTTAATAGAGCCCTAAATGACTCAAACAATCCACATCTTCTACTCAGTAAGTCCATATTTGGTAGAACTGTGAATGTAGTTCTACCAAATGAGTGAATGTAGTAATTCAGTGGATCACACTGCTATAATGTGCATTTAGATTACTGCTAATCTGGTTTAACTTGAGGTGAGTGTATATAGCCTAGGCTTACCTGCAGTGGAAAGCAGGATAAAGATAACGGCCAGTGTGTTGAAGGACCAGCGGTCGTGCATGGTCATCTCTCTGCCCTCATGAAGACACAGTGGGTGGAGAGAGAATGCGAGGTGAGGGGGGTCTTTTTCAGTCAATGCGCACTCATTGCTCACTTCCTGTTGGTCATAGTCTTTATCTTGCGAGCCCTGAAAGAAAGCACACACACAATTGTGTAGAGGCGTAAACTTTTCAGAAGAATCGTATTGATGATACGAGTTTAAAATCAGACTTCGTGCAAGGATGTCAAGATTGTTTGTGCATGCTTTATTGTTTTGCTGTTTGGACTTTATAATGCAAACTAAGTATAATTGGATAAAATTGGTGTACAGTAAGTACCCTTGATTTGTTTTTAATTTAATTTGATGCAAATGAAATCCGTGTTGTGAAAGGTAGACATACAATCAATGTTCAGTGGTTTGTTTTGTATGAAAAACAGTCTTATCAGGATTAGAATAAGAACTAATAGGAATAAGAATCATTAGCATATGAACTGATAATTGAATTAGAGTATTTAAGCTCATTCTATAACTTGAAACTATTGTGAGTGAAGGAATTCGTTCCATGGGGGCTAGAGACTTGTACCATAGTCAGAATTTGCCCTCCATTTAAAACAAAGGTCTGTAATTGTTCAACCTCCTCAGATAGCTCCTGTGTCGTCAGAGCTGTCCTCTCTGTGCCTACTAGTTAATACAAGACAGCTTTACAGATATGACATAGATACAGCCGTTCCTACAATGGCCATTTTATCACCTTTTTATCACTGTCAAAGGGGAATTATGGCCGATTGATGTACATTACAGTAAAAATAGATGAGACATATGATGAGGGAAATTTATGTCAGACATTGACAAAAGATAAGTAGCAGATAATGTGCACTCATGAAGAATAGATGCAACATTATGCAACGGAACACATTAAATGGGATAATTTCGTTCAATTCCATCCATGCCCGTCTCTCCACATGCTGTTTTTTTTATGAACACTGCATTTTATAACAATATGTGCAATATGATAAAACAGCTTCAGTCCCCATAAAACACATCAAATCTCTAGTCTAAAGCCCTTTCAATGCCACTATATCCTCTTCAGACTGCCTTTTTTAATAGTATTGAGGTTGGAGCTGTGGCCTAGTGGTTAGTGCGTAAGGGGGGCAGCATGGGTTTGAGTTCAGCTTGCATAATTTCCTGATACTGTACTGCTCTTTTCCTTAATATTCTTTCCTCAAAAATAATAATTATTATATATTTAATAAAAATAAAAAGCTATTCATTGCAGTGTAATCAAATAATGAGATGTAAAAGTAAAGGTTGTTAAAAATTATGGTTAAATATAATTTCCAGTTAATTTGTCACTGGCTGTCTTTTTTTTGGGGGG
>JAZGTJ010000169.1:164387-205842 GCA_036877575.1 Botia almorhae
AATTCCTGCTCTGAGCACAGGCTGTATGGGACACATTTTGCCAAAAGTTATTTAGACATTCCAAGCATACAGAAATTCTTAAACTGTACACAGTATGTATTCTGCGTGATGCAAATGTAGCAGCAGTATATGGTATTGGAAAGCTTAGCAGAGCAGAATGTTTAATACCAGGTTCAATTTTCAAATACAGTTCAGTTGTATTTGATTTTATTTTCCAATGCACATTGTTTGAAAGCAGAGGTAAAGAAAAGCAGGTGACATGCAGTTGACCCTTAAGGGCAATTATCTGTTGATTAAATTAAACCCCATTGCATATTGTATGTACAGTATATATCTAAAGGGCTTTATAAGAACGTGTGTTTTTATGTGTGTTTGGCTCCTAGTTGAAACTTCTGAGAGATGCATCAGATAAAACAGCTCTCTCTTTCTCTCTCCGTCTAGATATATTTATACCATCTATCTTTCTTATCTTTCTCTGTGTTTACACAGCCGTCGACTGGTATGTGTTTGGTTTGCAGCTTCACTAACAGCCCGATCGCTCTGAGCTGGCCGTCTGTCATAACACGTCACCATGCCAATCCGCTTCCCTCACCCTCGCAACGCTCTGAATGGCTTGTTGGCAGTAGCAAACACTCCCTCTTGCCAGCCCAAAGGAAAACACAGCACACATACACAAAACACATTTTACATTAACGCTTTTGGCAGACACTTTTATCTGAGTGCATTTGAGGTGTATGTTTTGTCGGTTTGTGTGTTCCGTAGAAATCGAACCTGTCACTTTGGCATTGCTGGTTCTACGCCACAAAAAAGACCATGCACATATGCACAATCATATTGGCAAGGTAAACTTTGATTAAAGTGAAGATAATATAAAAGAAATTCAATTCTACAGTACTGGCAGCGAGGCGCCTACAACAGGCTTTTCTCTACCACAGTGTTTCTCAGCCAAGGGTCCAGGGCCTACTAGAGGCCCTCAACAAACTTCCAAAGGAGCTAGCTTTAAGATGTCTTAAAATAATAAAAAAACAAGCATTAAAATAATCTTAAACAGCTAAAAATCATCGTTTATGTTTGGTTATTTTTATAACAAATATGCATCTTTCTAGCTCTAGAATATTTTATTGGGTAGAAATTATGATTGGGGGACTTCAAAAAGGTTGAGATCCACTGATCTAGCATATGGTATGTTTGTGTCTACTTGTGTCTTTACATTTTACTTCATATCATAACACAGAATAAGCAAAGAAAGCCCTTCAGTATCAATATTTAAATATGAATTCGGTAATTACTGTTTTCTCATTGCCTTTCAGATCAGAATGAAGCAATATTCTAATAGAGAAAGTATCTGTTTGTGTTTATTGTGGATTCTGTAAATAGAGAACATAATCAAGGTCTGGGAATACACCGAACACATGCTGCACCGCTCAGATGGTAACTAACGCTGCACTTTTATATGCTAAAAGCAGAAAACAAAAAACATATGGCGAATAACGCTGTCCTACGCACATGCACCCAGCTTTAATGTTACCGTGGAAACTCAGTGAAAGTGCAATCAGCAATAACCTGCTTTATTTGCAGATATGCTGCCCTATGCAGAACACACAAAGCCACAAAAACCTACACATTCCCCAATTTATGAAACACACATACTGACTGTACACATTGCTAACACACAGTACCGTGATGGTAACATGGTACAGCACAGTGATGTAATCAAATGGTAAAACCATGGTACTAAAACTAAAATATTCATATACAGTACTATGGGTTAGATAGTATTACCAAATACCGAAAGTCCAAAAATACCATACGAGTATTATTGTACCCTCAAGTACTTTTTGTTAGTACAAGCACACAGCTTTCCACACCCAAAACCTCGTACATACACTTCTTCATACACACACACACACACACACACGGCCTGCACTAACAGGTGCGAAAAACGTTGTTGTTTTAGGTGAAGAGCATCTTCACATTTGTGCTACAAGCCCTTGACAAGCACCTTTTTATTCTACAGATCTGTTTGTGTGTGAGTTCTGTTCAACTAAGGTCCAGAAAAGATACAAGATAGTTATGCACACAGTGTGGAACTATGTATACTATAAATACACGGACAGATGCCATGAGTAACAATAAAACGATACCACTGGTAACAATGAAAAATAAGGACAGCGTTGGAGGAAGATTTTGGTGTAAAAATAACAGGTTCCAAGAACACAATGTGTTCCTTAGAGTGTGGATCACTGATTCTGAAACAGAAGCGAGATGCATATGGCTCTGATTTTCAGACATTTGTGTCTGAGCAGTGCCACTGCTGGCAGTACATCACATAATGCTACACAGTAGGGAAAGTGTGGGGAACTGTCTTCTCCCAAGGCTACACTACAGAGTGTGTTTATCTGTCCCCTCTGGATGAGTATGTATTTGTGTGAGTGTTTATGCATGTGTGTGTGTGTGTGTGAGAGAGAAAGTAAGAGGGAATGGAAGGTTCTTGCGTTGCCACGGAAAGATTTTATGAAAGTCTGCTCGCAGAAGTCATCGCTACTTTCCTAAGATCAATTTATGTTAGTGTGATCTGTAGTCATCCCCATAGCTTTTTGTCTCGCCATTGAATAACCAATTCGCTAATTGTTTGTGAACGTGTAAGACTGCTTGTTCATTTTTTATTACAGAAAGCTTTGTACATTAATGTCAGTTCAAAAGAAAACAATGCTAGTTCGTGGGATGAATCATCATCCTCTGGGACTCAAAGCAGTTGTATGAACGAGTCTGTTACAGTTCTTTTTCACAAGGGGAAGTTTTTTGACAAAATTAGGTAGAGCTAAGGAGGTCTATAATAGTAAAAATAATCTGGAGAGAGCTATCCTCTAGCTGCCCCATTCATCTCAATGGCAGATGCTCAGCAGGCACATGCCCCCCTGAAGAACAGATCAGTGTGCCATCTTTAAACATGGATGTTCAGTTTTGGGCACGCTCTTGTTTTTTTGGAGTCAATCACCTGAACCAAAAATAAAATGTAATTAATAACTATGCAGCTGCGTTGTAATGCACCTAATGACATCGCTGATAGGATAATGGCACCACAATAACTTGGCCATGTCCCAAGCCCTTCACTAGCAATTATTTGTTCCTTTTAAGTGCCTTAAAAATATTTAAACATCTACTATAACATTACAAAATATGAGATTCATGTGTTGCTTGCAAAACAAAATTATTTTGCAAGAATGGTTTGTGTAAATTGAGCCATGGTTAGTTATTAAGATGTCCAGATGTGGTGTAATATATCTGAATTTACCCTGCTTTTGAATTTCCGCCAATGGAGAAATAAGCATTTGCCTGCAGAATGGTGGAATTATGTGATCTACCAGCATGTTAAGCAGCCAAACCTTGAGCCCTTGGAGAGTCAGTGACCTGTCCCTCACACACTGGACAGAGTTTAGTAAGGTCCCCCCTGAAAGGCAAATGAATGTGCTAGGCAATATGCCTGTGTGTAAAAGCCAGTCACTGTATCATAATTTTGGATCATTTTGCTCATTAAATCCAACTGATATTCCCTAAGGTTCCTCAAAAACGCACACAAGTTTGAGCTGGCATGAAGAACAGGGGCGACTCCTTACAAAGAGCCCAAACGCTCATTGCACCAAGCATGCTATTCAGATTCAAAAGCGCTGCAGGGCCAAATGCAAATTGTCTCTGAATTTCAATAACGTCCCTCAGTTATTGGTCTTTTCCTGTCCTTCTGCATGGCTAGACAATCTGTGCACTGCAAAACTTATTCTTCTTCAGAACATGTAACTCTGTACCATGAATTAGGCAGAGTCAGACAGCCTCTTCATCCACAGCGACTGCGAATCTGTGAGCGTGTGCAAATGAATCTACATTGTTTGTCCAAGATGTCACGATTAATGCCAGAAGATTTGGTGTTGCTTTCATGGCTTTAGCAGTGCGGATGAAAATATGCAAAATATGCCTCTAGTGTATTAGATGTAGCTAGGGGTTTAGCTAAAGTTCTCTTGAAAAAAAAATGTAAGGCCGAAGTGATAAGGAAGAGTTAATTAAGATAACGTGAACTAGCGTCAAAAGCACTGCAGTTCATGGTACTGTACATTCTGTTCCCTGCTCGTCCCCATAGGTACTGTACAACCAATATTCTTCATCTACAATAAGATAGAATACCTGATCTAATACTCTTAACCTAGAATAAAAAAAATTGCTGGTATAGCAATACAAATAACTTGTATTGTTGTGTTCTTAAAATGTGCCCCGTTCTGGGGAAATCCCTCTACTGTAGACCACCCTCCCCTTCCTCATTGACACTATAAAATTTCAAATCTTACTCAACCTGACCTTTTTGTTAAATAAATGAATTGTAATTGCATTCGTTTGACAGTATATGTTAACAAAAGTGTTGTATCTGACTTTATACTACCAGATAAGCTATATTTGCTGACCAGAACAATGGATAACACTTGATAGAACTACCGTAAAGAAAAGTGAAATGACCTCTAATACGTTACTGTAGCCACTGCTTCCAAGAGATATTACATAGTCACTATCAATTTCCAAGCTCTGGAGCACTGCTTGTAAATGACCACTTTCTGTATTTGCGAATCAGAGTATGAATGCATTAACTGTCTGTTTAAATGAGAGATCAACACCCACAAATAGCGTTTACATCATCTATTTGTCTGTCCGTTTATGCGTAATTCTCTCTCTCACTCCGTCTTTGTTGCCAGCTCTCCAAAGAACCTTTTATGGCTCCTCTGTGTCAGTTTATCGCGGTAATGCGAGAATAATGGAGAAAGGCTTATTCATTACACGCATTAACACTTATTGTCTTTAAACATCTGAGAGGCCCCTGTGTGTAAACTCACATCATCGACACCTCACAATGAGCCAGAAGGGAAACCTACCTGAGGCATGATCGACTGCAACCATCACCTTAAGCAGCGGCATCATTATCAGGCTGTTGGAAGCCAAAGCATCAGGTGTCATAGAAGCACCATCTTCTGCTGAGTCTCATACGTTTGAGGTTTTGTGTCTTCTAACGCGTGCATTCAAAGCAAACCAGCTAGAGGCATCCAGAATGGGTTGTTTTAATTGACAGGGAAGTATCTCCTTTGCTCTCTCTTTTTCTGTCTCTCTCTGTCTTTCTGCTAAAGGCAGATAACCAATGCTGCTGGGGCCAAAGCAGCTGAAATATGGCCCTCATTAATACCAGCGCCTTTGTTCTCCTCATAAATGTATTTCTCACCTTCGAGATGACGTGTGGAGGCTAAAATTAGCAGCCTAAATTTGGCTTCCCATTCAGAGAGACCATTTTCCGGACTGTGTTTCCGAGAGGACTAAGACTAAATAAATATGCCGGATGACAAATGAATTTAAACATTGGGGGGGAAGCAAATTAGAAAGTCTTCAAGACCATGCTGTGTAACTGGGTAGCAATGTGTCTGTTTCATTCACAAAAAGAACTACAATAGCCCTCAGGGAAAGATGCCCTAGCTGAGATAGAGTCATAGAGTTCAATTGTTCTGGGATGTGAATACTTAAATAGTCTTTGGTCGTATAAGTCATCTAGGAATGAATAAGAAATATTCAGTTAGATAAACTCAGAGATGCCCTTACACAAACAAGTCACCTTAAACTATAAAGTCAGCTGTTGATTTGTTGAGGGGCAGGTTGACACTAGACGTGTTTAGATCTAACTGTGAGAGAGTTCTGACAGCTCACAGTGATAACCTAGAGAAACCAGCTTGAGGACTCCTCAAAATCACTCCACACTGGTCAACTGAGGACATGTTTTCATAAACTGAAGTATGCCTACATATAACAGCTGACATCCAAAGCACTCACAGAGATAAAAAGAACACAGACTTATATATACATGCATTTAAATATATATGTATATATACATATATAATGTACACACGCGCATGCACACACACAAACATATACACATATATAAATTGGCAACACAATTAGAGGTCGTTCCTTATCTCTTGGAAAACACACAAACTTACGCACAAGCCCTGCTCCCCACTCTCCTGTTTCCAAGTTACCACAGTGTCTCCTGACGTTCCCTCTCCACTCCTGAGCCATAGGAAAATTCAGCAACTACCTCACACGTATTCATTAATGCCACACAAACTCACAATCAGCAGCATAGCTCTCACAGGTTCTCACATCATTAGCTGTTCCTTTCCCCCGTCTTATTATCTGAAGCTTAAAGATGTTCCCAAATCATTTGACAGGATGTATCCACAACAGCAGTCCCAGAACACTCAACAATAGCTGCCTATGTGAGTATGATACTGTGAATTCCAGTCACCTAAGTAAGCTTGGAAATATCAATAACACACTGGAACTCGGGTGCGAGTGTAGCCATGCCAGCTAGTCAACTTAAATGCATGAGAGTTAAGCAGTGAATGAGGTCGCGCTTGCGAACAAGTAAAAAACAGAAGAAAACCGCATTTAATTGTAATGAGAAGCAGAGAAGCATTCTTACCTCTTGCTTGTGTCTTTATTTTCTCAGTTTGTCTAATGTTGCAGCATGTTGAATTAGTTTCTCGTTCAGCGCTGATAGAGCAAGCCGCATGCACGCAGGTACATGCACATCTTGCTGTTCCACTGAGCGTGCAGTCACAAACTGTTGTGTGAGTGCAGATGAACGGAGGTGAAGAGGAGGGAAAACACGCACTTCTGCCCTCTACCTTCCACGCGCTGTGTGCCTGCACTTCAGCTGCACGCAGAGAGAGAGAGAGAGAGAGAGAGAGAGAGAGGATGGGAGGGAGATAGTGTGCGCGTGGATCAGGTTTTGCCTATATTATTGTGCGTACTAAATGTCCCTACGTAGGTAGTATAACCTGGGACCAGGCTTAACAGAAAACAGCTTAACAGACAATAAATGTCTTAGCTCACCCATTATGAATACTATGTCCCCTTTATAAATAATTGCTCAGTCCAAAAAAATGAATGTAAAAAGTCCCCACCACAACAGAACAAACATGTGAGGTCATGCAGCGTTTCTGTGTGTATCCTCTATCAGCGCCATAAGTATTTTTGAGTGGGTAAATGCTGCTAAATTTGTGTGTTTGAGTAGGCGAGTTCTGCCAACATGTTGCAGGATCTGGAGATAGTCCAGCAGTTGAAGGCACAAGGTCAGTATTGGCTCACTAATTAGGGACAGTCTGGAGTGTGATTCTGACAGCTGGCTTGAGCTAAATCATCCAGTCTCTCTTTCTGAGTAGTTCAGATCACCCTTTTCATGCATGAGGACCTCTTTCTGAAAGAAAATGAGAATGAGATAGAAAGGGAGAATCAGAAAAAGCCAGATGGACAGATGGAATGAGAGAAATGAAGAGTGTGTTTGTAAAGATCTTTTTGTCCCCATTCGGTCCAAATGAGAACATTCCAAACACAACTAGCAAACAGACTCGACCTCTTCATAATGACCATACTGCTTTATACCAACAACAGTGACCTATAAAGGGCAGAATTTTAACGACTATAAGAATCTTAAAAAAACATTTAAATAAAAACCATTTTCATTCACACAGATACACAGGTGAGCAGTCCAGGGATTATCCCAACACAAAGACATTGTTGATGTTGCAAGATCATTTCAAGTGCTTGTGAAGTCAGTCCAAAAACAAACTGATACTTTAAGAGGATAAAACTACTACTGTTTCTAATTTTTTGTCCTTTTATGAGCAAATAAATAAACATTAGAATTATAGCTACCAATCCATTATTATAATGATCAGTATGTTATTAAAATAATACAAAAATGAAGAAATAATATTGTGAGCTGTGTGAACAATGAGTTTTTTTGTGTTGAAAGAGTGTGTTTTCCAAAGACTCATTTACAAACCAACCTTTTCCCCTGACCACCCTCTCCACACACACATGCACATTTGCAGACAGCTTTAGTGCTGCAATACGTAGTACTGCATCGAGCACCTAAAGAAGGACAGCTGCATTATGCCACACCTCTGCAGTCCAGATGACACGCGCACACACGCTAATGCACACCTACTAAACTTTTACATAAGTGTGTGTCCTGTCCTCTCTCTCTCTCCCACATCATGTCCACCTTAAATGACTTACATTTGCCAGCAGTTAATCACTCTCTTCTATCCCTTTAGCAAGCATGCATTCGCTTTGAAACTCTGCCACAATTGGGCATGCTTGGTTTTGATGAGTTTCGGTATGAAATTACAGAGATGCAGGTTGCATACACACATGTGCATCTGTCACAGTCTGGGAAATTCTTGATTAGATTTAGCTGCATTTCTGTGCTGAAAAAATCTTGGAAAAGAAACCAAAAATGACAGAGGAAAGTTATTCAGATGGGACTCATTTCCTCTGAGGATGTTCAGTAAATTGCTCTTCCACATACATACTTTGTGGTTTTAATCATAACCAAATCTAACATGTTAGTGTTTTTCTTGCACAACAGCTGTAAAAATTGCAGAGCAAATTACCTGCTGTTTTTCGGGAAAACTAAGGGCTCCTCTGAGAAACCTAATCCCGTTTGTATTGTAATGTCCATGATTGCGAGACTCTTTTTTTCACAAAGCATCTCCTTGTTTTGTTTCACCCTTACTCAATACTGTAACCAAAGCTACAGTTCTTGTTGTGCTACCTATTGCACCTTCATTATAGATCTAGAGGTTTTTCCAAACTTGCGGGGTAAAACAGTTGATAGTTTAAGTATTGCAGGTGCTAACTGATGTAAAAAGTGAATTCAATCACTAAGAACTTAATAATAACAGAAATCACAAATCAATGTATGGAATCACAGATGGACTGTTTAATGATTGTAATTCATTGTAACTATTCCCATCCAAACATATGTGCGCATGTGTGCTATGCGCGCGTGTGTGCGCGCGCACACACACACACACACACACACACACACACATCATTATTTCATGAATTCATATTTTCAAGAAGTCTAGCTTGTGTTCCACAGCTGGCAGGTGTGACAGGCTTGTGATCACCAAGTCTGTTTTTTGTTGACCAGAGTGACAACAATGACAAAACCAGGTCTGGAGAAATAATGAAGGGTTGAGAAAGATGCAATACAGAATATAAGTAAAAAAATATGTCCATGTCCACAAGTCCATGAAAATACAACAACCACCTGCCTGATCTTACACAACCCAAAATGCCCTTCTGTGCCTCTAGCAGTTACGGCTGTAACTACGATTTGTAGTATTAATGCATCGTTGATTGTAGTTTAGCTGTTGTTTTAAGAAAGGTTTGAACATTATATAGGCTGTATCTACTTGCAGTGTATGTAAGAAGTATATGAAGAACCTCTCGCCCAAAATCACACTGTGATTTGCAACCTGCCTTTCCCCCGCTATTTAAACATCACAGAGTGAAAGATATAAAACATGGTACATGGATGGAGATTGACAGAGAAAGAGGATAAAATGATGACAAGAATAAAGAGATGAAAGACTAGAGTTGAAATGTGAGGGAGGCATTTGTTTCTGCTAAAGTTTGTCAGGTGAAATACAATTAAACAGAGACCTCTTCCTCACCTTCCTGCTGGTGTCACTGGCTTTTATCAACATCACCAGCTGCCTGGATAAACATACAGAGAGAAAGAAAAAGAATTAGAGAGAACAAGTGGAAGCATAAACTTATACAGCCACAGTTTGAAAAGATTGACAAATGGCCGATTACAACAGCAAAGCCCTAATGTTTGCCACGTACTACAATGGTAAAATTGAAAATGAATTCTTATGGACCTATTCACAAATGGAATGGAATTTTTTGGTAAGGATTATATATTTGTTTGGTGAAATAAACCCTCAGTTTAGGCCTAGAGCACATTATCGTCAAGTTTGTCTTAATAATTATTTAAACTAATTTAAATGAATTTATATTGATCCTTAGCCATAGACATACAATTAATCCAATGTTAAAGCTTTATTATCTTAAAAAAAAATGCCAACCAATAAGATATAAGCTTTTGGGACATTTCGGAGGAATATGCCTTAAGGGTAAAAGTCAATGATCAGAGTACATATTCTCTCTCTCTCTTTTTCTAATCACACAGAGTAAACAAGCAAGCAGCACATTTTCTGCTCTCCAAAGAGCTTCTAATTATAGGTAAATCAATCTGCACTGTGTAAACCCCTCTGCTGACAGAGCATCAATTTAATCTACAGCACCATTTAGCACATTTGTGGCTGAGTACAGTTTACAGGCTTGTAATTGTGCAACTGTTTCATTTCGCCATATGGAACGTTTCTTGAAAAATTGTTTATAATTAGCCATGTGTCAGTGTTCTGTTTGGCTACAATGTATCACTTCATAACGACTGAGTTTACAGAGTCACCTTGCTGATCTCAACAACAGAGGTGAAAGCAAAGACTTTCCTTTGAAAGAAACTTTCTAAAGCCTGTGTTAACTGTCCTATAATGAGAGCAAAGTGACATACGAGTACATGTTAGCCATAAGCAGTGTTTGTACAAAGTATGAACAATGTATAATAAAGGCCTTTGGGCAAGGTAAGTGATGCTCAGGAGAGAACCGCTATAGTTTATATACTAGCACTATAACCTTCACTTTGAGACTCTTAACTCTTAAAGGGACAGTAAGAAACCAGCTCCCATCATGTGACAGTGCATTTAGTTTACATGATTTTAAATGGATAGTTCTGGTTCTTAATGCTGATCGTACAATAACTGAGTTTAGTGACACCATAAGTTGCAGATATATGACTTCTTTCCCAAAACAACATTGTGTATCACTGCATGGCATACATAGCCAATCATTATTTTTGTTGCATATTGTAACATTGTTCTGTTACTGTTTATATGTTCGGCACTATATATTCAAATAGAAGGATGGCATTTAATGATTATACTTAAATAAATAGCATTTTAAACATTTAATTAAAAGCACACACACATTTCAATACACTTCAAAACAAAAATAGTTGTAGATCACAATTTTTCATCATTCGTATATTAATGCAATATACTGACATTACAGAAAGTTCTAGAAATCTAGAACATCTTATTCCAGACCTCAATTAACCTGAACCTAGACCACCAGGCAGCACTCAGTGAACTTAGCATGATTATTTCAAGTCTTTAGATCAATAGCGCACAAGGTCAGCGTTTAGTCAAAACAGTGTGTTTAATTAGAAGAGGAAAGAGCCTCCCACTGATATTTTCTGCAAATGTTTAGAGATTGCAAGCATTGTCATCACTGCTCTGTTGCCATGGTGAAGCAAACGCAGCTGATTTCAGGGAAAAAATTCATTTGAAAGATTGACAGTGTTAGTGTCTCTTTATAGTCTGTCCTCCAGTGGCACGGACTGGGCAACAGAACGTCTCCAATCCTCATGTTAACTTTGACATTTTAAGACAATCAGTAAATCTGCACTTTTGAAAGAAAGTTTCGTTCACCTGGCGTCATCACTGATGTCGTATTTTTTTAGTTTAGAAAGGTGTGGCAGATGGGAGGGTTTTTTTATTGAACAATAAAAAAATTTCATTTGAGTCATGTAGGCTATTTTTTTGGCTGCCTTCATGGAACTTGGCTGATGCAATTTTTGTAAACTGTCCCATTAATTTCAGATTAGTTTCATGATTAAAAAAAAGAATTGTTTCATGGCAAAAACGGTGAGTAAACAAATAAAAAGAGTTTACTGTCCCTTTAAAAGAAACTGTGTGACAGATTCTAAATCAGAACTGCACTGTTGTGCAGTTATCTAACGTAATAAACGTAGGTGCTATAGATTTCTTTTTCCAGATGTTTTCTTATCTAATGAATGATGTTTCATTCAAGTCATTCAGAATTTCACAGAGGAACTGATTGTAATGAAACATTGAATGTAAATGGAAGGAGGAGAGAAAAATGAATGGAACAGCATGAAGGATGTGTGGGTGGGTGGACAAGATCTATTTTTGTTCAGTTTTTTTCCACTACAGCTACAAACCATTACAGCCAGACTCTTCAAGCAGACTGTCTCCAAGCTATAAGATATATAGTGCTTTTCTCAGACCCACATCACCATACACAGTACCACAGGCTGTGCCTGTTCCTGGTAACTATGGAAACACATTTTTTCTGCTTAACAGTAGAACTAGATAACCATCCTTCCTGAAAATCAGTTAAATCAAGGGGTGTTTTGCTGGTTTGAGCTGGTCTTTCAGTCTGGCAAAGCTGGTCTTTAGCTGGTCCATAAGGTCTTCTATTTTGTTTAGCTGGTTGGTTAGCTGCTCTCTCAGACTAATCAGTGCACAAAACCCTTTTAAAACCAGCAAAACAGCCTAACTAGTTCTAACAAACTACAAGCAAACTACTGTAGGCTGTTGTTTCAGCTAGGATCTTATTTTTTCATTTGAATTATTCATGAGCCATTTATGATTGAACATCAAATTTTAACCACATCTCCGCGTCCACATCCGGACGTCTCCGCGTCCACATCTGCTGCATAGTTCCTCTGCAAGGTCATCCAGGTAAGCGTGCGTAGAGAATACCTGGTGACACGTCCTCCAAGGGCAATCTGTAAAAATAGGTACGTCACCCCAGGCTGTAGAGATGCTGGCCTCAGTCCAGACCTGCATGATAACTGAAGGTGACAGTCACCCACCAACACACCGGAGAAAATGACTGCGCTGTGATTTTGACTCTGGCATAGAAATTTAAAGGATTTAAAGGATTATTTATACCTGCAGGAAGATCGCTGATGAATGTGTGAAGATCTTGCGGTAAAGATATTACAAACCGCTCGGGTGGGACGAAAAAGATGAGCAGTAGATTGAAACGGATGAAATGTTTCGGCCAGAAAGAGTTTAAAACTAGCAAAGTTTCTAATAAATGGAAATCCAAAATTCCCAGAATGATTATAAGACCATCCCTGTTTTGATGCGATTAAGCCTGTTAATCCAACCCAAGGGTTCTCGGAGAGATCCGAGTTTAAAGACGCATACAAACACAAGGCAGCTGGTTTGGCCCCAATATGTTTTCCATTCTATTATTCATTTTATTTATTAATATATTTTAAAAGTATATTTTGTAGATGCGACTTGAGTCCATGATACTTGGGGCTTATGTGATTAACATTCACACACACTTCAAACAGTTTGTGTTGTGTTGAGTTTGTGTTATTATTATGTATTATAGCTAATATAGTTCTCTAATTTGATTAGACATTAATTGGGCAGTGTTCCACGAGTGCTGGTATTTAGTAGTAACAGCACTGGTACTTTTAAACCATCCCTCAACGACGCTCCTTGCAAACAATGCCACAAAATTCAGTTTTTGTCCATCAGCATTATATTTTGGTTGAATGTCTGTATTCATAGTCAGCCTGTCTTTTCGAATGTCTGCTTTTTACTCGGCAAAGTTGACAGGACATAGCTGTTACCATGGAGATGCATCTGCTCTGTGAAGTGGGCCTTAGGAGTAGAGAGGGTTTCCGTCAATTTCTCTTATTTTTCATTAGGGGCTGATTGCATTTGGATAGACTCATTTAGGACCTTATCAGAGTGAAGCTTGATGAGAATCAAGAAATGTAATGACGTTATGACCCAAATATTTGTCATATTAATGTCATATTTGACTGTGTCTGGGTCATCAGTCATCTCCTTAAACCCTGTCTCTGGAAATATACAACTGAAAATGCCTTGTCAAAATGTATAGTTATCAGAACAATCTATAATGCGTAATAAGAACGGTTCTCAGAGTCCCATAGACCCACCATGGTTTCCTTCGGAGAAGTTGCTTGTGGGCAGTAGGAGTGTCACACTTCTGTCTGAAAAACAGTAATGAACTAGATTTGCATTTCCTGAAGGCAGTATTCTGGTAAGCTTAGGTTTCAGCCGTCAGTTGTTCGTAAATCAAATGCCGTTTCAGAGGCATTTTGCTGTTGTCACGATGCTTGGTACGCATCTTGTTTATAATTCTGCTGCACAAAAGAATCGACACATTTTTACTGCACTGTAAAGGTGACATAAAATGATTAAATATATCCAGGGAAAGCAAGACCAATCACAATTCAGTATGCAAATGGATGCAGGTGGTTTATCCGAATTAATTGCAGAGGTTTAAAAGGATAGTGCACCCAAAATTGCATCCCATTCATCACAAGCAGAACTTTCTGAAACCTCTGAACACATCACACATCTCTAAAACTGAATGTTGGTTTATTTTGTGCACTTCAGAGCTGCTGAAGGTAGTAATTTGCTACAGATTTGAATCTCGAGACACCGGGCGCTAGGTGACACTTAGAGATACTTCACAACCTCTTATTTGCACTGATGGCAGATTGCAATCAACAGGTCAGGGGAATAATTAAAGAGAAAAGGGGACAAGATGATGAAGAGAGGACAAATGATTATATGCATTGTACTGCAAGCAGGTTTAAGGTTTAAAGGGACATCCTCATCAGCACTACCATCATCATCATCTTCGTCCTTTTTAAAGATGTTGTATTTGTATGCATGATGCGTTCTCTAGTTCAGCTAATCAGGAGTGTGCATGTTTAATCAGGCTGACGCTAAAGGCTAATCAGCATTAGGAATCTGTCTTACCAGTATACAGATTCATATCACATGAGGATGATTCCTGGTTCTCACCATGCATCTTCTAAGTTTGATCATTTGGAGTCTAGATACCCTAAGTAGAGAACAAGTTGAGACTGTTGTTGAGATCTCCTGCTTCTATATGTTTTTCCTTTAGAGTTTCAAAAGACTCTCCAGCATCAAATCAGTGAAGTTCTTTTGTGAACTTAAGTTGTTGGTGTTGGCTTGGGCAATTTTGTATTCGTACAGCTTGATTTCTATGGAAACATATGTTAAATGCAACCACTAAGCCCCACCCCTAAACCTAACTCTCAGTGGGGTTTCAATATATTGTATGGACAGAATAGTGCAAATAAGATCATATATTCACCACCATTTTGCCAAATCGTAAAATATCTATAAATTGTCATGAGAGTCCCAATTCTCTAAAAGACTATAAAAAACATCTGAGCCTTAGTTGATACATATCTGAGATCTCCATCAAGCCTCCCGAGCTTTTGAAGTAGCAAGATTAAATTGTGCTCTGGGTAAAGCTGAAGCTGACATTTTCCAAGCTGATATTTGGACTTGACTTTCACTGGAAAAAGCCAGATAGTTCCATTCTGTTTAGCTCACAGAGTGGTCTGCTGTTCAAGTGAGAGCAGCAGGGGTGTCCTTTATGCCGATGACTGGTGCTTCATTGACCCGTAAATTGTATTTGTTGACAGGTCACCATCTGTCACCCTGGACCAACAAAATGGGCCGTGGGATGGAAAATGTTATCACTGAAATGGCAACTTGTGGATTGAGGGAAATGTTGTGAGCTAGAGGACAATCGGCTCTGATAAAAGAATAGTTTTTTTCTTTGCCAAATTCTGCCAGGAACGATTGTCGCTGAGCTCTGACTATCTCTTAGCATCAGAGTTAATGAGAAAACGAGATTTCTCCACAAAGTCAATAGTCTCAATGAAGTAGGTATTTTCAGCTATTTGAGATTGATAAGGTTGGGGAAGCAGATGAATGTTAAAACCACTGAGAACGTTTAAAAGCATTCGTAAAGAGTGCCGCAGTGAAAAAGTCATTGGATGTGTCACAAAGTAAAAAGGAGTAGTGCAAGAACAGTTCAAGAATAAGCGATAGTTGAAAGAACAGCTTTTGAAAAAGTGATAGCTGCAAGAACAGTTCATGAATAAGCGATAGTTGAAAGAACAGCTTTTGAAAAAGTGATAGCTGCAAGAACAGCTTTTGAAAAAGTGATAGCTGCAAGAACAGTTCAAGAATAAGCGATAGTTGAAAGAACAGCTTTTGAAAAAGTGATAGCTGCAAGAACAGTTCATGAATAAGTGATAGCTGCAAGAACAGTTCATGAATAGATGATAGCTGCAAGAACAATTCACAAATAATTGATAGTTAAAATATCAGTTCAGAAATAAGTGAAATTTAATTTAGCAATAGTTTGTTGAATAAACTGTTTACATAGCAGGTGTCTTGAGATGGAGAAATGCAACCAGACGGTTATGATTTCTGTACCTTTGAGTAATTAAAGTATGAAGGAAAACAGTAAAACATTGTCATTATCTGTTCTGAAATTTAGTTAACCGTTAGTTAGTTAGTTAAGCGTTAACCTTGTTGTTGTTGTTGTTGTTGTTGTTGTTGTTGTTGTTGTTGTTGTTGGTTTGAAAGTCTCTTATGACGTGATTTGAGTATTTTGTCCTGCTTGGCATCAGTATCCATTCTGTGCTCAAATCACTTTATAGAGGCATTTCAGTGCCCAGACTTTAAATTTCAGCAGAAAATTAAATTATGATGTCGTGTTGACGTAATTAAGATGATTTAATATGCACACCCCTTTTACCTCTTATTCTTGGCCAAAATGTTTCCATGGTGACAACTGGCTCCTGTTGCCCATATTGAAAACCTTGAGTTGTTCTTGAATATTCAGTAATTACATTAAAAATCAAGACCAAAGATCTGACCATCTGTCAAGAAGAAAATGACCTTCATTACAGCAAAATTCACAAGTGTTTAGAACAGACAGCATCTTACAATGCCCCATGAGTCTAGCAGAAAGCATTTCAACAACAGTCTCTTTCATAATGGCTTTCCAAGTTCTCTTCCACCATTTCCTCTGAGATGGCAGATGGCATTTGGATTTGTACCATCTTTGGAGACCGGTCTTGCCCACGCCAGATTTTTCATGGCGACTGTACCATGAACACAGAGACTAAGAGAGAAAGAGGTCAAGTGCTCTGGGAGAAGTGAACAGTTTTTTTAGAAATGAGTTGGTTGTTGAGGATCATAGTAAACATGACCGGGTGGTGGATCCCTTAAGCTCAGCGCTGAAGATATCTCTAATGCTTTAATATCTAAGGCTCAATTGACAGCTGAAAGGGAGGGACAGCACATTTCATCTGTAGAGCCATATTGAGTATACTGTACTATATACTAAATGATTTATCTACTCTTGTGTCGTTCCAAACCTGTTTGACTTTTTCTTTCTTCTGTGGAAATCTGTAGTGCTATATCATCTGAAGCTATACCCTCAGTGAGGTCACCATTGTCCACGAGAGCTTCAGAGGAGATTTTATTTATCTCTCAGTGCTCATTCTGCCATCAAAATCAAGATCGTTGAAGATGACATAAACTCATATTTCTCATCACCTCATTTATCCAAAAACAGATTATTTTAGCTAAACACTTCTATAAAAATTACATAGCTCCATACTCTAAATGTATTTTAAAAAGTATTTAAATCTATTCTTATTTTTCCTTTGATTTCAGCAGAAATGTTAGACAATGTTAATACTTTAATGAAACGCAACTGGGAACTCCATCAGATCTCTAGAGCTATGAAAGAGCAACATCTGGATGGTAGACAAACGTTCCTCTGGATGAGTAAATAATAACAGAACTTTCATTTTGTGGTGAACTTTTCCTTTAATCTGTTAAACAGTTTCTGCTGTTACAGAAGATACACTTTCAGGTGCACCAATGTCCTCCTCATCCTTTCACAGCACGCCGATGTAGAAAGAAAACAGACAGCAATTGTTTTACACTGTTGGATAAAACAGGACATTTCAAGGCTTGTCCCTCAAGCTCTCAAAAGCATCTGTCAAATATATTGGCATATTTGTTCTGGTTCTGTTGCCTTCAGACTTCCAGTAAGAGCGTTAACCTTGGGCTCCAGTTTCAGGTGTCCTCCAGCCTTAGAATAAACAGAACCTGTAACTTGGACATGGAAAAGGAATTTATGTCTCTGGCTTCAATACAAAGAGACTCTCTGATAAGACCGTCAACGATCAGGAAGATTTGTGAAGTGAGATAGAGGGTGAAAGAGATTCTTGTTGTTCTTGCCTGTACAAAGCATCCAATGATTAAGCATCGGGTTTTGGTATCTACGGAAAATGTATTCGCTAATAATAGTGGATATAAAATTGACATATGCACGCCATAAATTTGATCTGCCATTTATTTTTCATCTGTTTTTTCTTACCAACTTTCAACAGCACATTAGGATCAGTACAATACAATATAAAAAGAAAGAGAAAACTCAAGTCAGCCCTCAAAAAAGTGAAAGGAACAAACTCGAGCAAATCCACAAAGAGTGAAAGAAAATTAAAAGCTAATGAAGGAACAAGGTTGGGGGTTGTCTCATTAGAAATTAATTGTGCTTACTGATAGCACTCTTTATTTGCATGTGCCCTCTGCATCGTTGTAGTACTAGGTTGCTTCCTTTGAGGAATAAATGTGGCCAGTGATGTATAGAAAATGTACTGATCTCTTTTATATTAAATTTAATGTATTTCCTGCATTCTGTGCATGGCAAGAGCCTGACATTGTTTCAAATTGAGCTGTAATCTATAATTAGCATAATTTACATACAATGGAGGAAAGACTTATTTAAATACAGTGAATTTAAATACAGCGAAGCCTGGATTAACTGTTTAGCGGGTGGTTCGTGAACTAGACATTGATTTTTGCGCAAAAATGTGGTTTAGTTTATAATTGTTCAGTAAATTCAACCCTGGATGATTCACTGCAGACAGGTCATTTTAGTCACAAACTTTGTTACAAACAATAATGTTTTTGTCAGAGACATTTAGTTTAACCTGCAATTCGAAAGCTTGTTGCACTGATACTGCCTGCACTGTTAGTGAGGAGCTGCCATTTTCTGCCCGGTCTCTCAGCATGAATTTGATGCAGAACTCTGAGTTTGATGAAGATAATGAAAACTTTAAAAGAAAAACATACATTCTTTTGACTTGTGTTAAAAGGAAGACGAATCAGATAAAGGAAGGAGTGACTGCTTATCGCCCAAAGCTGTTTGAATAACATATGTTATAGTCAGATTACCTTTCTGAAATCTGATGATTGGGTGAGAATGGAAGCCAGTAAGACAAAAAAAGCACATGGATGAATCTAAGCTGATTATAATTGTCATGGATAGCGTGATTAAACTGCCGATTCTCCTGTATTATAATTGGACCCCATTATGAGATGTGGGTGGCTACAAAAAGACCATTTAGGCTTGTGGACAGCATACTGGCAGGGTCCCGTAGTTGCTAATATGAGGCCTCAATTTCAGAGTCATAACCTCTCGGTCGAGTCCCATTTATTCTTTCATTAATGGAGCTGTCGACTCCTTACATCTCTTTGACAAACACACAATACCTGTTGTCATACTGCTCCAAAAAGAGAAGCCCACCTGGCTTTGGAAATAAGCATGTCATGGAGTGGTCTGCTCAGAAAGATAATGCCACGGAAACTGTCACCGGACAGGTTGTCACTATGGAGCCCCAGTCATCGGCAACTGAAACCCGGACAACAGAAGTCTAGGGAACACAATGGCCTTCCAGTCTGTGTTCCATGACAAAGAGATGATGTATAATTAGAGCTGTTTTATTTGTGCAAGCAGGACGAACGCACAGAGAGGCAGCCAGCTGGACGTTACCCTCTGAATACTGGATGAAAGTTATGTGACTGGAATGTATGACTAAAATGAGGAGAATAATAAGTGAAGTTGCCGTAATGTGGATCTCCTGCTGCTCTTGTTTTTATGCTTGGTGGAGAACAGCATTTCTCTTCATTTTTCATTATTAGAGACTGACATTTTGCAGCTGTATTCAATCTTTTCGGAATTGCATGCAGAGGCCTGAGGTCTGCTTTTTCTAAAGACAATAGTACCAACAGTGTATTACGAGTTCTGCTCCACCTTAAAGCAACAGTGAACCCAAAAAATTAAAATTGTTAATTGTTTACGAAGCCTCAAGTCATTTCAAAGGCTCATTGTGTTATCTTTCTACGGAACACAAAATTAAATATTTGAAGATTAAATGGCATCTGATGAGATCCACACAACATCATGATAGTTCACTCAACTCAGGCACTGTATTCCAGTGAGTCATATGAAAGTCATATAAAAATTTGTGAGAGTAACTGTAAATGTAAGTTCACTGTTAATCATCTCTTGTGTCCAAACCCAGTTGAGTTCTACTAACGTTACTTCAAGAACGTTTTTGAATCTTAGAGAATGTTAACCAATGTTCTGAGAATGTTTTCTGTTTTTTGGAATATCAAAAATCTGTCATGTTCGGTTACTGTTATGTGCGCTATATTTCAATTTTCGTGCACAAATGCCGGCTAAAGGTGAGCTTAAGTGTAAGGGATTTACATTACCATTTTAGCCTGTGTGTAAATAAGAACCAGATTATGAAGCTGAAATGGGCCAAGATAAAGATTACAGATAAATCGTCAAAAATTACTTGACTCTTGAATGCAGCCTGTTGGCAGACAAATAGCCTCAGTTTATCCTGGTCTGAGTTGTAGTCTTGATGTTGGAACGTTGATGGTGGGCCTTTAATGAGGAAACAGTGAGTCATAGCGGAGGGTTTGTGGGGTCAATCTGATGTAAGAAGCTCATGGAAGCTGGCAGAAGTCAGGTTAATTGTATGAAAACACACATTAACCTTTAATAACATTAGGAAAAAGAAGAATGGAAAAGAAAGAGAGACAGACAGACTTGTCAAGCCTTGTAGCTCAACTGGCAGAATATGGTGCTTGCAACACCAAGGTCACCGGTTCAATCACAGGACCACATATATATTGATAAAATGCATACCTTGAATTCACATCTGCCAAATGGATGCATGTAAATCTGTTCATACTAATAAAAATGAAAGATTCGATTTGAACAGGAAGTGTTAAAACATTATGTAATAATAATTTATAAAAGCATTTTCATATTCAAATAAAAAGAAATTAAAAGAATATAGATGTAGTTTACATTTGTTTTGTTTTGTAGAGTAAAGTTTTAAGACAAAACAATTAAATAGAGTTCCAAGATTAAAAACCTGCTGCTCTTTTCCCATAAATCATTATTATGACATTGTAAAGATCAAGAGCTGCTCTATATTGATTTTCAACATTTTCCTCAAATCTTATGATGGATATTTAAAGGCATGATTTAGTCTGTAGACAGAAAATGTACATTTCTCACCCACTTCAAAAACACGTAAATAGACACGACACACCATTAACATAAAAAATGTGACTTGTGTCCAGCCATCAACCATTACGAAGGCTGTCACTGAAGATTTATTTTATGGAATATTTAAAAATTAAAACAGACTTGACTAAAAGAATCTTTAACTTGTACTTTGACTTCGATCCAGTAATACAGGCGCACAGCCATCTGGGCTTTCCTGACGGATGAAACTGATTCTGTTAAAAACAGGAGAGAAAATCCTTTGTTTATCAAACATTTGGATTTGGCTTAAGACTCTGTGAACATCTCTGACAACATCCGTTCCACCCGTCATGTGTTTGTTTA
Source organism: Botia almorhae (assembly GCA_036877575.1). NCBI lineage: Eukaryota > Metazoa > Chordata > Actinopteri > Cypriniformes > Botiidae > Botia > Botia almorhae. Next base: position 185,751 of record JAZGTJ010000169.1, read on the forward strand.
CATACAGTTAATTCTGTTGGAACTCAGTGAAGTGTGCGGATGTTTTATTTTAGAGTTTCACTTGAAAGCCCCTAAACAAATTCTGGAACCCGTTCAAGTTTTGAAACTTTATTTCCTCCAGTTCTGACATACTCCTGTTGTGCCTGAATCATTATTTTGGGAAAAAAGAGAATGCCTAGACTGTTTAGGAGGATAAGCAAAGATGAGCAGTATTTATTTTATAATATAATGTAATATTTAGAGGAAACCTGCTAATCAAAAGTTTGCAAACTGATATACAATGTTTTTAACTCCAATGCAAAAAAGCTTTAAAGTAATTTATTAATCTCTGTCTCTATAACGGTGCATGTAAACAGTACAGAAAATAATATTTCAATTTACACACTGTGCCTCTGGGCACTTCTTTTTAAATAGCACATTCAGCAATGCACAAATGTAGCAATGGCAGCAATAACTTTTAGACTCCCATCAGCTGTCAGTAACAACCTAGTTGCAAGAAAACTGTGTGAAATTATGTAAGAATGCAACAGAATTGTTCAATAAAGATAAAGTAGGTGGCAAACAAAACCCCTCCAGAACCATTTAAAGAAACATGCTGAGTTTGTGAAATTACAGTAGGTGCAACATGCATTGGCGCAGTAGAATATATATTAACAAAAGGAGAAGCGACAGCAAATCAGAGAGAACAGGCCTATGTGGAGCAAAGTCTCAATGGGGGAAAAGATAGATAAGTCATTTATGTATATGTGAAAACAAGATCACAAGCACCGAACCAGAAATGTGCAAGTCGATCTTTGACATGCTTGAATAGGAAGTGAGAATCGTTTTTTCTGTTTCCCTATTATTCTCTTACAGAGAACAATAACAGGAGGCTTGAAGATGGACTGGATATATGAGACTGCAGCTGCATTCTAAAACCTGGTGAGCTGTGTCGCAAGTATTCACAATCCCACAATGCATTGCGAGAAGTTAGTGAAGAAAACAAATCAATGCTGGACCATGTGAGAAGCATTACATTTAAATTTGAAAAGTGTCAAAATAGTCAATCTCAGTAATTGTGTGTTACATGTATTTTTATGCATATCAAGTATTGGGTCATTAGCTTAGCGGCATGCTAACTACAAGCTGGAATATATAGTGAGTCTGTTTACTTTATTCATGGTGCATTGCTGGGATCTCCAGACAATTTCACATGAATAAAGATGAGGCTGTGAGAGACAGAGGGGCAGTTTGTTCAGTGCATCATACTTTTGTGTTGTGGTATTTATCATTCAGCCAATGTAACAGATAAAAGTGAAACAAATCTAGTGGGCAAACAATTCATGGGTTGTGAAAATTAGTCTGACATGCTATTGTTCATCCAAAACTATTTAAAATAGCGTTTTCCTAATTCTTCAATAATTATGATACATGCTTTTTTGAATGGTGCTTTTAATAATTCATTTGTCACGCTGCAGGAGTGCTCCTTTTAAGATGGATTCCGCGTGTCACATTTGCAGTAGTTCAATGGATGTTTCAACGTTTAACAGGCTCATTTGAGGGTCTCACTTACAGAAAGTCCCCACAAACCCAACAGCCCTACACACACACACACACACACACACACATCCCCCGCCCTTGCTTATGCATTCCAAACACACGTCCAGTAAATTCGTAACAATCTTTCAATAACATCATGCACTCACCGTTGGACACACATTTGAAGTAGATTAGCCTTAAGTGCAGAGACAAAATAGCGCTGGGATCTTGTCATGGCACATTCGGCTACTGCCAGGTTTGTTTTAGTTACAGCACTAAACAGAGAGACGGGCATATGATGTTCCAGTCTAAGCCGTTTATACAAGGCGAGAGATAAGAGCCAAACGCGAGCCTGGACTCTCTCACCTGCCGCTCCTGCACGACTGTTTGGGATCCATCACCGTGACAATTTTTAGTGCCGTCCACTTCTGTCACTGTGTTTACACAGATCACAGGCATATCAAACTATTTAGGTAAAAGCTGAGTGGAACTTGACCAAACCGAGGCTTAAATAGGTTAATATATACAGTACATTACATTTAAATTGTGAGTACAGAAGAAGAATTCAATTCAGAGCCTCAATTGCTCATTTTGTTGTCTGAACTGTACAGAGGAGCTCAGATTTTGAATTAGAGCAACGCTTTGTCACACACTCCTCATTTTATCATCATCTGGGCATCTCTGCTACTCATGGACCCCAGAAAACACCTGTGCCAGTCGTGTCTATGTAAGGCATCCTTCCTTAGTGAGCGTTCTATAGTGCCACAAAGAATTACAAACAAATTTCTCAAAGCCAATCTCAGCCGCAGCGACTTCAATAATTTGGAGATGTTCCCTATGCATAGGTGTATTTATATATATTTTATACCTACAATAATTCTGCAACTTAATTATTTGAAAAAAAAAAAAAAAATTAAAGGTCGTTTTAAAAGTAACATTTAAAGGTGGCATGTTTTTTTAATAGTCATGATGCTTATGAAGCTTTGTACATGTGACAGTTTGCATGTACGTAAACATTGATGGTCTTTATTTTTAAACATGTGGCTGCAATCTGCTTTCCAGGCAAACATTTCCACATTTGAGACTGAGAGACACAAAGGACAGGACAGAACAAGACACGATGCTGACTGGTTTGGTTAGCTGTGTGCAGAGGTCATTTTCTCTGGGGAAAGCACGACTGCCCTTCAGATTCTGTCTGCTGCTGGGAACACGTAGGGCACTCAGCAGTCAACAGTGAGGTTACCAGAGGGTCTGGCTGACTGATGAGGGAACATTATTTTACAATAACCATTGCATGCATTAAAGCACAAGATCTGCGGCAAATGGCAGGCTGTATCATGTATTCACAATGTGTCGATGAAAGCTTGAAAGGGTAGTTCACCTGAAAAATAGCCTTCTGTCATCATTTAAACATCCTTGTGTTATTTCAAACCCATATGGGTTTCTTTCTTTTTTCATGGAACCAAAAATGAGATGTTAGACACAATGTTAGGAACTGAAAGCCTCGGACACCATCCACTTGTATGGAATCAGATTCATTGAAAGTGTATGGTGACTGGGGCTGTCAGTTTTCACTACAACATTCTGTATTTTGTGTTCTACACAAAGTAGAAAGTCGAAAGAGTTTGGAACAACATGAGGGTAAGTAAATGATAAATTTTTATTTTCAGGTGACCTGTCCCTTTGATCCTAATGTTTCAAATGGTGAATGAGGCAAAATGCGAAAAGCAGCTAAATTTAGGGAAAAACCAAATTCAAAAATCTTCTAGGCCTAATATGCAGAGGCAACTGTATAATTGTCATCGTAGCCCTAAGGCAGAGGAGATCCAGAGGGGGCTGTCTGTGTAATTACTGTACCGTTGGTTGCTTTGGATACCGTAGAATCTCTTTAATGGGTTAGTTATTATAAGCTTTTTCTAGAAGCCCGAACAATGATGGAAAAGTGACTCAATTTGAATAAAGATGATTTATTTGTCTTACAGAGAGCATCAGTTTCAGAGGAAGCTGAGACACTGGTTTAAATTTGATCGTGGCTGAGGAAACCAGCTTACTTATTAGAAGACCTTATTGTAGGAACCAAAGCACTACTTATGAATACTTCATGGGAGGAAGTGCCTCTAGAGAAAAATTCCCCGTAGCTATTCATATTGACTGAAGAACGAAAAACAGATTGTTGTTATTTTCAGGGGAGACAATATCCAATGCATCACATTGTAGGAAATAAAGCAAATAAGGTCTGATGGTCTCCTACGCGTGTCAAAAAGCAACTTTCACTCAATTTAAGTTGCCCATGTGATAATGGGTCTGATTCTTTATGCCAAAACATTTACCATAGATATTGTTGTAATCCACCTGGGCCAAAAATTCTAAAGAGATTTCACAAAGATTGTAGTAAGATTGCATGTTAATAGGGTTGCGTGTTATTTTGCTTTCTATTGTTCCAATAACGAGAAGATTTGTGGGCGTGTCCTGTGAGTAATGAAGAAACCAATCACTCTGTCCACGTCCTGCATTAAACACCAATGAGGATGGTTTTGAAATGATCACTGCTGATTACCGATAGCTGTACTGGTTCAGGGCAAGGCCTTAAAACAGTCATCTGAACACTTTGGAATTTTGTGTGTTGAGTGCTGGTGGATTAAGTACCTGGCATAGTGGTGCAATTCCCTGGCACTTTAATTTAATTGTATTTGTATTTTTTAACTGATGCTTTGCAAATTCTACATGTATCTCTTTCACAGGTGTTTTGGTGCTCTTACTTTAAACTAACATCCTTTAAAGCCTTGTTTACAACATGTTTTACTTCAATAATGTGATATTTCTGAACGAAACTGAATGGGGGGGTAAAATATTGGGTGGGATTTTAATGGGAAAAATAGATCAATTTATAGATGAAAGGAAAAATCTGGAATGACTTCGATCAATGAAAGTCTAAGTCTTTCCAGATTTGCTCCTGTAGCCATTCATTGGTGTTTGCTTGTTGTGACTAGCTGAAGTTGTTCTAGATATATTTATACTGCAGAAGTGCAAATTATATTTGAAGTCACACCTAAGATATGAGCTGAAATGGAATAACTGGTCTGTTGCCAGAGATACGGTTTATCTTTGTAAGCCATTTAAAATAAATACACGGAATGTTCTGATAGGCCAAATTAAACTGGACTCAGAACCTCAGTGATCTCAGAGCTAACCGATTCACGTTGGTGTCTGTCCTCGTCCTTCTGCATCTCTTATCAGCTAAAAGACCTTATCTGATGAGACTGTAATAATCAATACATAAATAAATGAATGACCTCTTTCAGGGTTCAATACTAACAAAGTGTGAATGCATGAGTGCTGAGATACTGTGTTATCCCTGGTTTGCTCTAGATATAGAATAAGACTTGATGTAAATTGGTACAGTGTGTCGTGAAAAAATCTATATTGTAATCCTTCTTTGATCAATGATTTGCTTCACAGTGTGGAGGATTCCCGAACGTTTTCACTTTCCCTCAGGCGATGATTGATAATTCAGAGATCATCGCTTGACATTCAGTGCTTCTGTTGAATATGACTAGCCAGATGCATAATTTAGCTTATGACAAGCATTTAAAATGAATTTAAGGTCATGTACTTGCATTTTGTTATGACATTATTATTTGGTTATGGGTCACACACGATACATTGTTTGTGTAACTTGTTTATGATTTAATGAAATAGTGGTGAATATGTTTTCGTTTAATCAGCCCACACTCTGTCAGGTAGTCTTAGGAAAAGACCTTCAAAGTTGTTTTATGTAAAAATAAAGTTGTAAGAAGCCATATGAAATTGGCAACTCGTAAAATAGTCGCGAATTATCACAAGATCGTGTTGGTTACGTTATGGAAGAGAATTGCCGTGCTATTAATAATAAACGATAGCTGAGGTCTATTTCAACATGAACCTTTTCCGGAAATAGAGGTTTGGGGATTTGTAACAGCTTTGTGAATGAGACACAGATTTGCTAACATACCACAAAATCGTGTTGTAACACGGCAGGAGGCCAAAATTGAAACACTGTGTGTGTTGGGTCAGGGGTTCACACATGACTGGGGAACGCCGGAGAACGTGGATTGAATTTAAATGAGTTTGTGGGCTGAGAGAGTTCAAGTTATGTGGGAATCTGTGAAAACCGATTCGTGTAATGTAAGATAGCAGTTCACTTAATCTCTGTGAGCTGGATATGCACATTTAATGCTACATCTGCCTTACATTAATCTCAAACGCTGCTAAGTCTTGACCTATTTTTCACACATATAGTTTCATTTCAACAAAAACAGTGACTTAAAGGAGTTCTTAGTTGTGCTTGATTTAAAGGATCAACTTTCTGTCTTGATTTTTCCTAAATTTCCTTGGGGGAAATAAAACTGGAAACACATAATAGATAAGAGATAATTGCTGACATGCAGTGCGCAAAGAGCTATACAGTTAATGTAAATGATATAGCTCAGATAATTTGCTCATGTAAGAATTTCAGAAATGTTTCATATTAAAATCTGTTCATTTTTTGTCTTTGTCTGTAATGCCTGGAGAAAACCATCTGTGAACATACCCAGTTTTTCTAACAGTACGTTGTTGACATAATTTGCTTCTTGCAAAATGTACGTTTACTTTTGAATGTTTGTGAGAGCAACCTGACCATACGAGAACTCCTAACTATTTTAGTTTATGAATCTGAATTAGTTAAACTTGATTTGGGTGTAAACATTGATTTGTACAAAAAAATAAAACAACTCCAAACCCCAAACCTAACTGTCTGTAAGGTGAGAAGGATATGAATTCATACAAATCCACAACCGTTTCGCTAAAATATATTGTTTAAAATTCTCATGAGATCATGTTGCCAGATAGTGTAGTTATGACATCTGCCAGGATGGTGTTACTGGATACTTCTGATGCTTTGGTTAGCACATGTAAGTGGGCAATTGCGGTACCTTGACAGTTTCTTTACCTTCGCGCAATCGATACCCTTCACCAACCTGATTAATGTGACACAGAGGCTGCCATGTTGTCAGTGTACTGATCACATGGGACTTTTCAGATCTCTGTTGGCAAACAAACTGACACTGTGTATTAAATAAAAAGCTTTGAATTAGCACTTTGCTTTGAATATCTCACCCAGCGATCGTTAAATAGCTGAATGTGCCTCTGTATACGGATGCATGGAAACACAAAAGAACAAAGAATAAATAAACCACTTAAACCAAATCATTTTCCCCTGTTGGGCAGGTGGACGTCTCCCCTCTGATCTGAAGATCTGATCTGACACTGAATGTGAATATGAAGAGACACTTGCCTACCACAGTTGTCCAATCATCAAAACAGCAACAAAAAACAGTCAAAAACACAGCGAGTCCTTTTATGTTCGGCTGGGGTATAGAGTCTTTATTACATTCATCACAGGACGTCTATTAAAAAACACTGTACTACAAAACAAAGTAATACTGTACTTCTGTGAGTAAACGTTTTTACATTAAAGTATTTACTGGAAATTAAACAAAAAAACTTCTGAAGAAGTGTTCTGCGGTGCTGTATCCAGACACTAAAAAAATAGTTTAAAATGTACATTATTGAGCTTCATCTTTCCATAGATCATTAAAGCCAATGGAATATTAAAGGTAACATTGGGAGTCTGACCTGTTCCACGAATCAGGCTATTAGTTAATAGGTACTGGACCACAAGAATGCAGGTCTAACATCTAGCTGATTGGACGCATTCAGACATGTAGAATGAGGTTGCTGTATAGACAGTAAAAAGGTGTTGCTTGCTTTATGAGCTGTGAGCATGTTTTAAACTGCCCTCCTGGTTCTCATTATGCAGAGCTGCTGGCAATTGAAGTGTAAGCCAAGAGCAGAGAAACCTCTGCTGCTGCTGCCGGTGAAGAAATGGAGAAGCCAACATGCCTAATAACCCCGATGGCTGACAGAACCCTCTGCTCTGTGCTGTTTACAGTCCCAGCCTAAAGACGGAGCTGCATCCCTCTCACGGTGAGTAGATCACACTGACATTTTCCCCAGTAATGTATTAAAATGATGAAATATTCAGGCTTAAATGTCAGGAAACCTTTTGATCTGACAGCAAAAATAAATGGGAAAGAAAATAAATGAAATAATTCAGAACACAGTATAAAAAATAATTGAAAACTGGTCAGAGTAATGCCATAAACGACACACGAGAGAACAAGTGACACAATATTTTAAATGTTGTTGACTTTTAAAACTGCCACAGACACTTAGTGTTAAAGTGTTGCTGGTGTTAAGCTTCGTCATCACTACCAAATTATCAGCAAGACCGTCACACATCGCGACATGCGACCCCACTCAGATTTTAATTGGAACTTTCTAGAAATAGCATTTCTGTTTTAAAGTTGCTAAAGCAGAAGTGTGAGTCAAAAACACAATAGCAACGGTTAAATCCTGTAATGGCAAAAAACACAATAAGACAATTTCAAGCAGACTAAAGTGTTTACGTTTTTAAAGTCAAAAGTTTAATTTAAAATTGAACTTTTAAAGTGCATGAAACCTACAGTAAGTTTAGACACTGTGCACCAACTTTATCAGCCCTTCCCTTCAATCTAAAACCCCAGCATTCTTTTCAAATGTATTGAAGACCTGTTTGATAAACTGTGCAGGCATACACATTTGCTGAGCAGTCTGAATCACCCTAGTGGATATTGGTGCAGTTTGCTGGACTCTTAACTTGCTGAACAAGCAAGTCAGTGTTAATGCCTTTTTTCTGAAAAAAAAATAATTAAAAAAGATTTTGTTCCGCTTTATCGACGATCTGAGAGCCCATGAAATTTCTAAACAGTGTGAATGCAGTGCTGGGTCGAAAGCTGTCAGGCTCTCCAGGCAAATCACTATTTATCGCCTGACAGTCTTTTAAACACTAACTTGAGGTTCAGCGCTTCAATAAGGAGCAACATTCCTCGAACTGCTTATGTTAATAGACGTCTTGTTGTTAGAGGCATAAATAGGCATTTTCCTCCTAAATTTTGCTGCACCTTGCTCTGGGTCAGTCTGAGGTTGCATTATGACAGGTTCGCCCCTGACAATGGTTAGGGACCAACGACTTGCTAATGCAAACGAGACCAACCAAAACAAACGTTAAACAGCACCAGAGGAGACAGATAGTTTGCTGGCCTTTCCCCTCTGAGCACAGCCATTTTTAACGAGCTAAATTTTCATTTTAACTTTGTGTGAACAAAACAAAAGCTCTTTCCAGGAAGCGATAGTACAAACAAACCCAGTATTTGAATGACAGCCGAAAGGGCACAATCATTATGTAGTTTAGCATGGGGAATGGATTCATATTTCCATAAAAAAAGGTTGCTTTTATCTGTGTGATTCTCTTTTATGAGCTTTGGCCCTCGAGGCTTAACCCGGGAGGTGTTGTGTTCATAAACAGGAATGCAGAAAAAAGAATCTGGTCCTAAACTGTGCTATAAATCGCTGCTATGATTCATTTAGATCGTATTCATATTTGAGACACTTATTTAAAGCAATTTGCAGTATATAAACTTAAAAGCAGTTCATTTTATCAGTACGTGCTTCTCTTAGGATTTGAACCCATGATCTTGGCATTCTTAGTGCTGTGCTTTACCAGTTGTGCTACTAAAACAGCGGCCCCTTTGAGTCACTGTTAATGTAAGTGAATCTGCAGGATTCACAGCTTAGTCGTGACAAGACATGCTGCCTCACTGCAGTTAGTTTTCACATGACTGAAGAGTCAATAAGCGACTCGCACTCACTTTAAAAACAATAAACCTGATATTGTTTCGTGCCTCACTCAACAGGAAGTCTTGCAAGTCTGAAACCGTGTTTGTGAGTGACTGACATGGAAGAAAAATAACCAGCACAAAATGCTGAGGAGAATGTTACTGTCACTTTAAGTGCACTTAAACACTGAGTAAATAAGCAAACACTTTATCGTTTATAAATAAATATCACTTCAGAAAATATTTAGTGTTTCATTTGTAGGTATGTGGAGCTGGATTTTAGACCAATGAGATTTCGGAGTGGGCGGGGCTACCCAGCCTGACTTCAGGGTAATGAAAACCATGTGACAGTTGTTACAAAGTTGTTTCTGGTTGAAAACCAGACATTAAACCTGCCTAGGAAGTGTTTGAAAATGGTCTTAAGAGTCCTAAGTTATGAAATCCTTTAGCTTAGATAGCGTTTCCCATTGGTATTCCACAACTGTGTGTGAGAAATAGGGAGAATTCTGTGTTTTTGAATGCACTGTATCTCTCCATCTAGCTCACCCATTGAAAAGACTGATTTGCATTGGTTTTGTTCTGTGCCTCTGACTGTGTGAAAGGTGGGCCCAGATGAATATTGATTCTTCTTTCCTTCTTCATACTTGTTAATGACTTCTTTTGTTTAGTCAGTCTGCACTAGTTTTCCCTGCCCAATCGATCCAAGCGAGGAGCTTGCTGCACTTGCACCCCTCTGCTTTAAAGCTTTAAGTGGTCATCACATTTAGAGAACATACCATACAGTATAACCACAAATTAACAATCTGTAATTTTAGTATTATACAACAGTTGCAACAGTTTCGGTTCATTCATCTGATTGGACAAGCAGCATTGCAAGAGCACTGATATTTTTATAGTACAACGGCACAGAGAGCTTTTACTATTTGTACAACACAACAGAGTAACAATACAAAGCAGAGTGGAGAATGGAGCTGTTTTGCACTGAGGAGCAGGTTTTAAAGTATGACTGTGTTTTAATTCCTTCAGGGTCATTCCCGAGTGGGATTTTTCCCACCAGCAAGTAGGCAGAGGGGAATTTGTCTTCTACAATTTCACACAGACTTATTTCAATCCAATGCTGCTTACCATCTCCTGCTTTTGTAATAATCAGCCATAAACACAAACTCGGGCTAGCAGATGTGTAATAGTCCCTGATTGTCAGACCATCTGCCACCAGCCAAAGCTGTTCCACCTAATTGCAAGTGACAAAACACAAGGCATGAGGCATACACTTCGAATCTGAGAGGAGCTTGATTGATCATGCTTTGTTTTTAATTAAAGGGTATTGTAGTGGAGTATCGAGGGAAATCTCCAGCGACACGACAACTCTGTGCTTGATCTGAATAACATCTGTGTTTATTGCTCTTTTGTTAGTGATGAAAAAGTGTCAGAATGTAACATTTCATGCCTGCAACAGGCGTAATTCTCAAGTACCTTCATTTAATCAAGGATGTTTCACACCAGGAGGAAATGTTTGTTACAGACAAAATTGTGAATAGGAAAAATGCATTTCTGTGGACTTAATCACACTTTTCTTGCAATCAGTAAAAATCAACCAATAAGAATTGAGCATAATGTCATGTGTCCAAAGCTTCTGCTGGGTCAGGAATTGGCTGCTCTTGTGTTAACCAATTATGCAGGCAAAAAGCATGTTTCTATAATGATGGCTATTCAAAATTAGCAATACATTTTTTGCAAAAAAAAAAAACAATTCATTTATGATGGTAATTTCTTTTGATATGAATTCTTTTCCTCTATTTTAGACCTAATTTTATGAACCGACACCCTAAAAGCTATTTTGCCAAACACCATTACACGCCAAAATGAACATCGTCTGCACCAATCTGAAACAAATTTGTCTGATAACCCATGCAAACCACCTCATGAAATATGTCTGTCTTGCTTTAGGAAAAGTGGGTGCGAAAGTGTATCTTTTGTGGCTTCTTTCTGACTATGGGTTCAGGCTCTTGGCAGACTGTTCCTGACTCAGTTGGTCCCTGAGGGACGGCCCTCCATTCTCTCCCCAGACTGACGCTGCAGGCAGGTTTCGGATTCCAGCCTTACTCACTTTGATCTCCCCCTTTGAGAAAGCAGATCGAAACCCAAACTAACTCCTCTCCTATATGCACACAACACCAGCTCCTGCATAATTCAGTGCTAGAGGCCTATTTAAATACCCTGACCACACTGTCTGACTGTTCTTATAAAAGCATCGCCAGAGACGCATAGGTATTGACTTGATGCATTTTTCATAAGTCATAAACTTAGACAAATCTGTTTTCCACATGTTAGAATATTAGCGAAGTCATCGAAACTATAAAACAACACTGTGCACTGGTGGGAATATTAAGTAACCAAAACCGTTTTTTTAGATTGCACCTTTTTTAAAGTAGTCACGCTCTGTCTAGATTACAGCTCTGCACACCCTGTCCGTTCTCTCACACAGTGTGTTTTACTGTATTAGAGTTTTCGTAGATGCAGGGGACTTGTCAGCTGTTCTTCTGCACTCTCCAGTCCAGCTCATCCAAGGAAATTCACATGCAGGCGCAATTGTACATTTGTCTTCAAACTAATTTCAAACATTTAAGCATTTAGATCAAAAGGTTTGAAGATCATGAAAAACAAATTCGGTCCAAATGTTTCACTGGTAATAAAACCAAGCCACAGCTCCAAGCATTAAATCTGTGTTTTTTTCCTCATTAAAACATACCAAACGTCTGACTTTCCATTTCAAAATGTTTGCGATTCTATAACAATGAAGTTGTGATGGCGCTCATTTGAAATCACAGATTAAACCGTATAATGCCGTATACCATCACATCTGCAATGTGGTGAAATGATGGTGATCATTCTTGGGCAATGTGGCATTTCAGGTGCCTGTCAGACTCTCATATGCAGGTGTTATGTGGTATTTGAGGAAATGAATCTTAGCATCTTGAGTCATATTCCCATCAGCGTACATCCTATTGTTTTCTAAGCCGACACAAATTGCATGACATTTATGTAATATCGTGCCAGCTGCCTCCAGATTTGCTTCTGCTTCCCGACACATTGCATGTTTTTGCCTATAAAAATCCTGCATTGAATTGGTGTACAAAATCTATCCTGATCCAAGGTCAGTGCGGTATATGCCGCATTTCAATCAAAGTATTATTGAAAGCCTCCGACCTTCTGTTTTTCCGTCGCGCTCTAGAGCTCAGTCTCGATAAAAGCGCCCGTTTGGGATTTCCGAGGAAAAATCATATATTTGGGAACGTGTCTTTGTCCGTTAATCTATCAGATTCAATCGTTTACTGTTCAGTCACCTCCAAGATGGCTATTTAGAGCAGTGCTGTTGGGAATGTCACGTATTCATTAGCTTAGCCTTATCAGGGCCACAGCAGGGGGCACAGTCACAGTTTACTTTCTAGAGGGGCCACAGACTCCCATTAGACTGACTCATGCAGGTCGCTCAGCTGGACTGAATAAATTGCTTTCTACTATCTGATGTGGAGAATGTGTTTGGGGTCATGATTTGTTTTTCAGCAAAGCCACACTTTTCTCTCGCACTTTATCTTTGTCTTTTTTATACACTTACACTGTCACCTTTAAAAGTGGAGTTTGTAGTTTTTAGGCCGTGTGTTAGTCTTGAAGTCTATGTTAGTGTACTCCTAAACTTGATTTGTTTATTTATTTATTTTATTACATATACAGATTAAAAACAGGGTTTTTTTTTCTGGACCAAAAATACTGATGACTCATTCTGCACTACAGTTTTTTGTCCAATCATATGCTCTCTAGACTAACAAGATCCCTCCCCCAAAACCACTGTGAAAAAGTCTAGCAAGAAGTAAAACATGGATGACTTTATATTTAGAATAACTTGTACTAAATACTGAAACTGGTACTGATATTACATGGCAATGACCTTTTGTAAATGGGCCAATCAGCAAAAAATGTCTTTTCCACAAACTGATTACAAATAAGTATTCAATGATACCTCATTTAAAAATAACTGAGCATTGTAAAGGTCACAGTGCTGATTTGATGTTCAGAATTGTTAACTTTTAATTAACAGATACACAGAAACAAAATAGTGCCATGTTTAGCACCAGACATCTTAATATTTAACCTGAGATTTGTCTTAAATGCAAGTTTCATATATTTACTGCCATTAAAATTAATCTTTAGGTTATACCGAAGAGTCTAAAAGAATGTGAAGTGTTAAAGTTGTATAATAATCTTAAATTCATTCCCTTTTGTTTTGTGCTAAATGTCCTCAGGGAACATTTTGCTCTCTTAAAAGCAAAAGATGTGACAGTAATTTAGCAGTGAGTTTTAGTGTGAGGCTGATAGGAAGCGTTTACAAACTCCAGACATAAAATGGAAGCTGGTCTATTGATCTTTTGCATTCTCTCTGTCAAGTAGATCTTCTGGGTAATTTCATAGCAGGATTATCTGCTTCCTGGGATGTTTACAGTTGACAAAACAGAGCGGAGCGCTACTAAGGATCGGTTGATTTGATTGATTTTACTGTACCGTACCTTCAGTACCATTCCATACTGACATTCTCATGCCACGCATGTTTTGGTAAAACAGATTAGGAATATTATGAGATGGCAAAATTACCTTAGTCAGCCATACTTAAACACAGCCCCTGTCTAATTTTCTAAACTACACTTGCACAATCATAACGCTTACTTGCTTTCTGTTCTTACAAACACTGTCAGACACGTGCATATAATGCATCCCCACCACACATACTATTCCTAGAACCTTTTACTATTAGATTTATGGCCCCGAAAGACCGCAATAAAAGCATTGTGGCTCCTTACGCAGAGCAAGTGATGCATATTTTATGAGATCTGTAAGAGAGAGAGAGAGCAAAAGATAATAGGGTAAAAGAAGGATGAGCAGGAGGGACAAGACAAAACGAATAAGAGCTTCTCCATGTTAGGATCAGGCTCAAGTCTCTGAGTGCTTTACACGAGCATGAAAGAGTCTGCAGAGCAAATGAGCGTATCCTGTGATGGGAACTCTTAAAGGAATACTGTAATTCATTCATGAGTGAAAAGCCTGTCTTGACCCTCATGTCACGGAGCTGAGTTACTGTAGGTACTTGCTGAGAAGGACCTGGGAATTAGTTCTGCCATTTACTCCCTACCCAGAATTTCTCTGACAATTACAGAGACTCAACCAGGAAATAGTGATGGTGTTCGGCGGTTTGTTTTACAAGAGAACATGGGGTTAGGAGGGAGCCAATGGCCGGAGAAAGGTTAGATGGAGCTAATGGAATGCGCTGCGCTGTGCTGTGCCCGAGGATGACTCGTGATAAAGGGCTTGTCTGCTGCAAGTAAATGTGAGGTTTCTTTACATAATTGATGTGTTTCTCCTTTTGCTTTTTTGGCAACAGACATTTGAGCTGTCAAGCACAACCTGATGATCCATGTTAACCCAGCATGGTTTGAGAACATTTCAAAAAGCGTGTTATGCGGTCAATGTTCCAAATTTGTTTACATCTGATTGTGTGTCGGATGACCATTTTATGCCAACTTTTCAAATGTATTTCTATTTCCGAAACACTTTTTTTATGAAAAACATCCCATTTGCAATGTAGTTTCTCATACAAGTATCATCTTTACAAAAGAGGGTTTGGATTAGGCACAAGAGCCATTTGCCAATGGAGTGGAAAAGCTAATGTTCATGGCGACACTGGTGGCTGACACAGAGTGAGCAATGTTCCCCCTCCATCTCTCATGGTTCGATGGAAAAAGTAATCAGGTCACGTAGTACGATCGCAGCCCTGGCTTCGTCTGCGGCTCTGATATCAAGCATCACCATTTCTGTCTCCTCTGAGCCCCTAGTGGGTGTCAGCTTTTTTCTCTGCAAGCTTAATTCGTTAATGCTGGTGAACTGAGATGTCCTCCATTTTCAGCGCTTTACCACAGGGCCTCGGTGCCCTATGCATAATTCAGTGAAGTTCTCTCAGGTGAAGGGTAAACTCACCTTGGTGCGGCCAGTGTTGGCCGGACCTGCCACTTCCCGTTGTCTTCAGGGAAAGAACAGCGCATGTAAGATCAAACATTATTGGGCCTGTCACTCAGACTGTCTGTAGACACTTAAACGGGTCTCACATCAGACCACTACAAACGCACCAAGAAATCCCAAAGGGTTTTGCTTAAAAGCCAAAGAACTGAAAGTGAACAGCGTTGGCGTCACACTTGCGCTGTAAGTCAACAGGGCACTTTGCTAATGGGAAACAACAACGAAGAACATTCTGTTTTCATACTCGGAAAGCGAAGCGCATCAGAACAGCTCTCCACTTTAGTACAGACATAAAATCTTTAAGGTGCGCACAGCAATCAAAGCTTTTGTAACTTCAAACAACACAGACTCGTGACCTGGTTTTCTCATCCACTTCCAATTACTGCAATTTGTGGACCTCATTTTATTGTTGCCATATTACCAGGAAACCTAAGGGACAGACTCATCATTGCAGTTATGAGTGAACCAATTGATTAGCATTAATCTGCTGAGAGTGGATTTTAATGGAGCTCTGTTCTCTTCAATGTTCTCTTATTGGAGGGAATAATGAAGACACGACAATTTAAGTAATAGGAAATATAATCTGTTGTGTAATTATATCGTTTTTTCTGTTTTTGTTCTTCTCTATCATGCACCTAATAGCCAAAATGGCCCCTTTTTAGTTTCTGCTTACAGCTAATGAAGTCTAATTATGCAGGTCTCTGTGACAAAGTAAGCTGTTTGGGATGATACGCATACATTGTCTTCTCTTGCACGTGGATATGAAAGATAATTTACCCTCATTGGAAGAAAATCTGTGGACTTATCTTGGAGGATGAGGACGATTCAGAAACACAGTGGTGGGTATTTAGCAAATATGTTAAAATATGTGGAATGACTAAAAGTTGAAAAAGTTGAAAACTACTTTACAACCTCTTGACACCTAATTTAGAAAATGACCAAACAGATGTAGGATTTTGCATTCTGAGTTTTCTAAATGTTGACAGTTTCCTAACAGTTTGCACTTGGGTCAAACTGTCCACACACACCCTAAACATGAGATTATTTGCATATCTATATGGAGAAAGCTGTTAGGCAGAAGTACAAAGTCACTCAGAGTTCTGATCCCTGAGGCATAGCTATTTAATTAACCAAGGGGTTTTGAGCCATGTGCTCTATGCCCGTTAGTTAATTAGTTTGAGGTCCATTTTCTGGCTTTTTTTAATGCCATTGTTCTGATTCAGTTGACATTTCCCATAAGCCTCACACTTACTTATCAATTATTAATGTAATTGTAAACAGTTGCCAAGCCTGCCTTAAGTATGTTGTGTTGATTTTATATAGCTTTTTGATCTTCATGGGAACTGGTCAAAACGTTGCCTCAGCACAAACTAAGAGACTAAAATGTGACAGCAGTGCATTAGAATCATAATTTATTGGCTGTGTGACGCAAACAGGATGTCCCACAATGTTAGTTTGCTGCCAAAGTAATGGCAAAAAGACGTAATCAAGGGAATAAAAGCTTTTTACAAGGATGTTGTGGGGCTTCTTGCGAGGGGGTCGCAAGAACACTGTGTGCTAAAACACGAAGCTGAGAAGACCTCACTAAGCCCTCAGCAGCAATATAGCTGCTGTCAGTGTCAAATAAAATCTCTGTAAGGCTGAAGAACGAGCATGTCAGCTCGGCAAATGAAAGTGCTCTGACCTCATAGGAAGGAACCCTTGCCTAAAAATACCACTGGACTGTAATTCAGAGGGACAGGTGAGCCGTGTGTGTTCGGTGTATAGAACATTCATCATCGTCACATTTGATGAGCTCCAGTACAGGGGCACAATTTGATAGATGGAGGTGTGTGTAATACCAGCAGGGCAGGAACAGGAAGTAAACTTTGGTGTCCCACCATGAACCGAGGTTATATAACCGGCAGCCTTGAAAGGAATGTGTGAGACAAATTAGAACTTTTTTTTAACTGGTCAAAATTAAAAACATTTTTTTAATTTTGCCACTAAGCAAAACCAAAACAAAGGTTACAAATGTCATATCAGTGACAGTTGTGTCAGTAGTACAGTACGCAGACAAAGTCAATTATAGTGGAGAAAATCCATCTGGCATCAGAAGTTATGAGGCTTCATGACAGGTCATTGAGAGTTCTTCATTATTGTCAGTTTACTCTCCAGTCTCAGGTTTATTATATGAAAAACTAAAAATGGTCATGAATCAGGAGTACCTATCTGTACATCAGCCACAGATGTATTTTGACTTGCTGGTCTGGGAATTTAGTGGTTGAAGCTACTTTAAGGGCTGTTTCGTGTCTTATTCATTTATATACAAGTTGATATCATCACTGTACCATGTTTGTATTAGAAATTCTCTCGCAAAACTTTACCGTAATCTAATATTCCTGACAAATTCTGACGGTAAGCTGAAGGGGTATTTGCCTTTATGTATTACATTGATATCTTACTGTATACTTTTAGTAATATTACATTAAGATATCAAATAAAAAATGTTACAGATATAATATCTTACAGATTCATAAAGAAAAATAACAGATCATATCCATGCAGAAATATAATATCTTGTCATTCTAAGTTTATCATCCCCAGGGGCTTTAAAACCACAACGAAAGGCAATCCAATCGCTCCGAACCCACCTGAGGCTCCGTTGCAGTACAGACACACGCGCCACAGGAAAGTATGATCTTTATTTAATGAGATGATCGGTACTAGCAGCAACTGGCAAGGCTGACGACTGCCGCCACACACCTGTGCCCCGCACGACAACTCTCATCTCATTCTGTTGACCCACTTTAATTAGCTCCAGTGGACAACTGGAAGAGAGACAGGGCACCTCTGCATGTATCGATCTCACAACTTATTGCCTGACCCAGCCAAACATTTCATGCTGACTTTAATTAAACGGTCCTTGGCTATAAAAATGGTCTTAAGTGGCCATGTCATGGATTGATTTAGAAAACACCAACAATAGTTGGAAAAGTGTAAATTATACACTATTATTCGAGTCAAAACCTGTTACAAACTGGAATGTTACAATGTGATGTACTGGCTATTGTTTATTTATTGTCTATTATGAGACCATATTTTTTGCCTAGTGTTTCCTCAAGCACAACTGGTAGAGCACGGTGCAGAGACCACGAAGATCTTGGGTTGGAGTCACATGGAATGCATGTTCTTCTACAACGTTCAACTTGAATACACGGTAAGCCTTTTTGGAAAAGAGCGTCTAAAAAATGTGTAAATGTAGATTTGGGATGCTACTCCAATGCACACACTTTCTCCAAATGGCTTCAAGTTTCAGCTTTTAACTCAGTATATCCATTTAAAAGACAGTTTATATATTAAGGAGAAATTATGAACCATTTTTGCTCTCTTTGGTTAAACAAGCAAATATAATTTGACTTTATATCTGGGATTTCAGTGACTAAATTATATTTACCTTTGAACTGTACGCAAACGAAAGCCACACAATGATGTGCAAGAAGATGACAAGAGAGTTAATTGAGTTCACCATCTCTCATAGGATGCATAGATTAAGAAGAACCATGAATTAACAGACTAATTGAGTATTAATTGTGGGAATCTCACCCTCATTATGGCCTCTGTGCCTTTACCCTGGTGATCAGACAGCACACACAGCTAAAGGTCATATATTTCCACCAAACAACAAAGACATTTATAAGGGTGAAGAGACAGTCTTAAACATGACTACATTTGGAGCATCAGCCAGTTTTAGCATGAGTTAGCAGAGTGATTATCTACTGAGTATCATGAGGTTGACTAGGTAGGCAGTAAATGGTTTAAACTAGAAATGTTAAAAATAGAGTTTACATTTTATCAAATTAATCTTGTATGTAATGTTAAGATTATGATGGAAATGATTCTTCCGATTGCTTTTTATTTTCAGCATTCATTTGCATTTACATCCACGTTTGTTTCCAAGCAATTGTGTTCAGTCACTAATGTTCTGAAAAATCTGATTTTTTGTTTTGTGCTTTACGTAACTTCACTGTTTAGCAAACATAAAAGACGTATTCCTGGTTGACTAGATTCATTGTAGTCTTCTAATGTCCATTTGAATTGAAAAACAAGGGGTGTGTAACTTAGTAGCTTGTTCTCTGCTACCCTCTAGTGTACATTCTGGAGAACAAACTACCTCCAGTCTGCAAAAAGACAAGTAGCAAAGACTTGGTGACCTTTTATTCCTACACCCTTACACAAACGTCAGTTTATAAAAGCGTGTATCATATGTCATTTTATTGAGAGGTTAAGAAATAAGATATTTCTCAACCTTCCATGAAATGTTTGAAAGACAAAACCATCAGGTTCCATTGCAGGAGCAACACTGGACGCACATTTTCAGAAAATGTTTGCCGTGCCAGAACAACAGGTGGCGCTGTGAAAAGCAAAAGGCAGACACAACATGAAGCACAGCTCACTGCCGTTTCTTTTCATTAAACCGTTATGGAAACTAGTAAGCTACACGTTGCGCTTCTGGCCCACAATGTTTTTTCTTTATTTGGGGTCATCAATTAACCTTTCGTTAAGATAATTTAACAACTACTTGATCGCAAATAATCCGATTAACGTTTAACACGTCGTACTAACATCAGGAAACTCTTTGTCTGAGAACGTGGGTGGCTCTTAAAAGAGCCTTTGGGTAACGAGAAACGTGAACAGACGCTTTACTTGGAGCTGGTGTACTTGGTGACGGCCTTTGTGCCCTCAGACACGGCGTGCTTGGCGAGCTCACCAGGCAGCAGGAGACGCACGGCGGT